>VBVQ01002036.1:0-28121 GCA_011636635.1 Tetramorium simillimum | reverse complement strand
GAATATGAATATGTAAAAATCTCATCTTTCACGACAAAAAGAAATTTTATTTAAATTGTCTGGCATTATCATTACCTCTCTCTCTCTCTCTCTCTCTCTCGGTCTCTTTCCTCTCCTCGGTTACTACGATTATTTCGCTATATGGATGAGAATTCAATAGCGCGCTGCAGTTCGCTATAACTCACTTTACGCGGTCTCGAGAAATAGAGAGAAGAATATTTACATATGATAGCTTAGATATATACATATACATGCCATTTGTCCTTTCACATCGCTTTTCAATCTATTTCCCAGTATTTTCAGCGAATATGTTAAGTCTCGGTAAAAATACTATCCGTGCGGACTACATACTATGCTATCAAATAATTGTTGTCAAATTTCCAAATTTTATCGACACCGTTGACATATTTAATTCTTTGACGAATAACAAGTCAGTTGTCTGTCTTTTCATTTTTAGAAACGACAGTTTTGAAATTTTTTCTCTCGGTGAAGCTCATCTCAGTTTATCATTAAAATTCAATACATTGAACATTACATTGACATACATTACATTATTATATTGACGATCGAGCGTTTTACACATTCAGGGTTAATTTATAAATATTGATATTATACGTATAAACGCTAAACGCTTTTAATCTCAGCAATCTCCGTTAATTGCATCTCACGTTGTAGCTGGCCAACAGTGTTTTATTAAAATATGCTTGCGATTTAATTATTTCGCGATTATTCGAATCTCTTAATTTTCTCTGCGCGCGTGTTTCTCGCGATAATCTTCAAATCGTAAAGTAGGTAAATAGAAAGGAGAATAAAATGATATTTCCATTTTTGCAGTAGCAATCGTCTACGTCAATGCTATTGACGTAGTCAACAGGGTTATCGGTAAAGTCCTGCCACTTGGAGGCACCGTTCCTTTCGTTCAATGATATAAATAATCAAACTGGGTTACTCCAGATAGAGCTACGTAATGATAAAGACCTGTTTACGTCGCGTCCAATCGGCATATAGTTCTGGCGTATATCGATTAAATGACCAATAGTGAAACTATTGGTATGTATGTTGCGCCTCCAGCCTAACTCTCGGATATATCTCGTTATGAGATATGAGAGAGAGACAGAGAGAGAGAGAGGATTATTGATATACACATGTACCTATTATGTCTTTAATTTGTACAATGCACAATGTTCCACATGTTAATCATGTTCACTTAGCTTGAAGCTACAAACTTGTCATTCTCATATACAAACCTATATCTCATCGTGACATTCAAGTATATATTTACGCCAGTTATATTTATAACTGCGGAGGAAGATTTGACTTGAATTGAATTAAAATCTAAAAATTTATGTCTAATGCTATCACATGTGTTAAGATATAGTATAATATATTAATTTAATGTCAGACATTTGTTCAAGAGCTTTTCTTTTATTCTTTATATCTCAATGAGATATTTCTTTATATCAGTGGTTCTTAAACACTTTGCATTTTTTAAATTATTTATGTAATATAATCAAAAGAAAAAACCATCTTACACACAAGGTAATACGTAAGGGGTTTTTTTGTTTTTAAGAACTTGAAAGTATAAATCTCAATTGTTGTGCATCTCTTTCATTATTGATATCATCATTCGAATATTAAAAGGATTAATACATGTCAAGTACGTGCTTTTTCTTATTGGTCATTTATTATGCTTATTATTATGCACAAGTGACATCCTCGCAATACCCAATCGGAAATTTATACACCGTTATCGTGTATCTTTATTCCTGACACGCGAACGCTACTGTCGATTTAATGACCGTATTGCTTCCCACGCAGGATCGTTATCTTATGTTTGATTATCTAGGCACTCTCTGTTCCTGGCGCATCTATCGAGCATGCAAATGCCGTGCTGCGATGATAAATCAGTATTGTCTGTAGAAACCGCGTACACGCACACACGTTCAGTGCGTGTGGAGTTTAATTCAAAATATAATCAAGCTTTCTCCGCTAAATCAGTTAATCAAACTTTGGTATTGACAGCGAGCCACCATCGCGTGCAATTCTGCTCCTCCTTTTATTTATTCTCTAGAGAGAGAGAGAGAGAGAGGGAAAGAACGTGAAAGATATCGGGGAAAAGAGGCATCGAGATTCTGTGTCGTTTCAATTGATTTCCGTGCACCTGAACGGCACGGTAATTTTTAATTCATTAAAAACAGATAAGTAAAACAGATTAAATAACGCGAGTGGAACAAGGATAAAGCGCCGAAGCTATTGCTGAAATTGGATTGAATTTCGCACGTATCACCAGATATCGGCAACAGGTTCTCAATAATAGCGAATCGAGGATAAAATACGTTTGTTGAGAAGTGTAATTTTTACTGAGATCACTGACATAAACAAGTTTAATTAAGAATATCAGAGCGAGAGAGAGGGAGAGTATCGCATTAAACCTTAAAATGCCTTGAATCATTACTACGATACATAAAAATTACATGGTACATAGAGCTTTTGTTATTATATTATTTTATCGTTTCGAAAACATGAGTTAAGTTGATAAACAAATATATTTGCTGCATCTTATATCATATTATTTACAATATTGAACAAATTATGAATTTGTTCAATCTCGTACAACATTATATCATATAAATAAATTGCCTGAATTGCGAAACAAATTGATGAATGTAATAATAAATATATAATTATATCGATTAATTTACTCTTTGACGATTTATTTGAATCATCATCCAATAGATATGTTCCGCTTTAACTACATTTGAAAATATTTCAATTTAATTATCGAAAAATGTTGCCTATGATAACGAGATGACCAAGTTTGCTCTTATCACACATACACCCACACACACACCCCCACACACACACATACACACACACACATTTCGAATAATTGGAAGATATAAAATTGCAAAATCCCTACAGCTCTGCTGATGTTGCAAATGACATTTTTCATTAATTATGATATGGATAAATGTTACTGGCATAATATGAAATATTACTATAGTATATTTCGTATTCCTCTTCATTCTTGTTTAACAATATACAATACATCTTGGATAGCGTCATATTTCCTGTAATGTAATGATAACGTGAAATGACAAGTGCCAAGTATCATTATGTACATACATACATACATACATACACGTATTTTTTCACATTATGTATATATAATACACATATGTATATATGATACATCAACCTCATGAAATATTTATTATAGCTATTATGTATCAAAGAAACTAATAACATGGATCTGTAATTCATGATAAAATTATACATTAATTATGTCCGTTAACGTAAACTCAACATCCATTGCATCAAGATATACTTCTTGTTAATCAAAATGGCATTTCACACTCGAGATCTCTCATCTCACGACTTACGTGCTACGTGGCAACGTATAAGACTTATAGTTATACTTTGGCCGCAATGCGTGCGCTTAAGCACACTGACGTTTACACGTATCGCGCGATACTTTCTAGATTTATGTGTGCTGTGCTTTATTGCTCACGTATAAAGTAGCACTATTTGACTAAA
Organism: Tetramorium simillimum; assembly: GCA_011636635.1. NCBI lineage: Eukaryota > Metazoa > Arthropoda > Insecta > Hymenoptera > Formicidae > Tetramorium > Tetramorium simillimum. The sequence continues at coordinate 24,584 of VBVQ01002036.1, read as the reverse complement.
GTCTCATAATTTTATCTAAAACATGCCAGTTATGTTTTTACGATAAGATATTTTGTATAATGTAGTGAAAGGAGAACGAATCTGTGTAAAAATACAATATTATTTTTCCCAAGTAATTAAAAAACTATTAATATCTCGTTATTTCTGTAACGAAATTGATTCACTTATTTTAGTTTTTGAAAGAATATTGTTCTACGTATCGAGAGAGAGAGAGAGAGAGAGAGAGAGAGAGAGAGGGGGGGGGCGAGTATGTTTATTAATGATTATTTTATAATAATAAAATTTATATTGATTTATAATCAAATTTGTAATCAATATATCTGATGTTATCGAGAAAAATTAAGAGAAATAGAAAAATAGAAAATTTAAGTAAGGGCATATTTTATCAAATTGCATTACGTTGTGATTCCAATGGTCAAAAGACCATTACATCTAACGCAGTAACGATCGCTATTCAATAATGCCGAGCTCGATATAGTCAAATTGTTGCCACATTCAACAGACACCTATATGCACACGTAAACGGACACCTTGTACGATCCATCCTTTATTGGATATTTTCGCTTGACAACGGACGTTCCACTTTAAAGCGTAGATAACGGAAAAGAGGCTCAGAATGCGTTTCATCATTGGGTTAAGGTCGGGTTAATTGATTAACGATATTCGGATAGCGGCAGCCACACTGACGTTATTTTTAATTTTTTTATGCAAGAGGTCGGGGGCGTTAAATCGCCATCGTTGTGCAATTATGCATTTCCATATCGAAATTCCATATCCAAATGAAAAATTTTAAATTGAGACACACATATACATAAGTATAAGAGATATATGTACATGTACATACATATAATGTCCCTAAATAATTAATATATTAGACTTTGCTGGCAATTAACGATGTTCTCTTTTTCGGAAAACTCATCACCATTCAGCTTTTAATCATCCGTCGCTAATATAGATGTGAACAAGTTTCGTGATTTTTCTCTCTTCCTTCCTTTTTTTTTTTAATAACGCGATGCATATCCAAATTAGTACAATTACCAAAGTACCGATTTTTTCCTCTTCATTTTACTGGGAAAGAGTACTGTATGGCCAATTTAATTGCTAGTTAATAAGTTAATATTGTTAAATTAAAGTTCGTATATTTGTATCCTGCTAATATATCTAATCCGAGTTTTGCGTAGATTACAATTATCATTTATATATGTGCGCATAGGCAAAAATTAATTTACGTAAACTGCTTTAATTAAACATTGTAACATCGTAAAGGGACCGTGCTCGAAACTGACAATCCTCTTGCTCGCGTTCTCGGTCATTTGACCGTAGATATGGAGGTATCAAGTAGTGGCGATGTTTAACTGTTCTCTTTTGTTGAAGAATTCTTACAGTAAATGTGTTGAAAATCTCGCTTTGATATCGTGAAATTTAAAATAAAAACATGGTATAAAATATTTTTTTATTTTAATATCTTAATTTCTTTCACCCTGTAAAAGTTTTCATAAATATTATACATGTTAGTTTTCTAGAGAAATGTTTTTATATGTTTATGGAAGAATTATGACTTGCTAATAGTTGATGTAAATCACATATCTCTATTTGTCATGATAATAAATTTTAATATTTGTGGAGTATTTTCTGATGTAAATATTTATTGTTTTAACAGTCTGATTGTTGACTTTTAATTTCTCGAAATATAAAAAGTCGAAAGCGTTGAAAGATTAATCGATAGCAACGTATAGTCAGATATGTTTTCCACATAAAATAAAATAAAAAATGTGCCAAAAGAAAAAAATTGTTGGTAAAGAATAAAAAATATTGATAGAATATAGGTAGAATAGTATAATAAAGTGGAAGTGTTACATCACAGTGCTCTTAACAAGACTGTTATTGCATAATAAATGTTTTGCAGCGATTGTACATGTGTTTATTTGTGTGTAGGTGCGCGCGCGCGCGCGCGCGGTGTGTGTGTGTGTGTGTGTGGCGTTAGCTTTTAGTGCAGTAAAAATATTTTTTCTTGTCGGTATTCGCGCGCGTGTGTCGTCTCTCCTTGTGATGCACGAGCAACGGGCAAACGCACGTAGTGAGGTATCTACCATTTTTTTCTATCCATACGTGTGGGTTACGTATTGCGGAGGGGTGTGTTAAACGATGTCGTGACCGGGATATCAAAAGTGATAAGTTAACGCTTGCACGTTCCGGATAATATCGGTCGGTTCTTGGGAAAATTTCACAAGTCAGATTTAAGATACAATCGATTAAACATTTTCCTATGAGCGCTGAAGAATTAAGTCGCAACTTTCATTTAAAATGTTCAAACAAATTCTTTATTTTTAAGTACGACGGAAAGATAAGACTCTCGTAGAAAAATATCAAAACTATTTCGTTTATTATAATTTTTCCATTTTTAACAACATATACTATGTACATACATATATTGCTCGGTGACGTAACTTGAAATTGAAATTAAATTTAAAGAAAAGTTCAAGTAAGTTTTGTTGTGTATTTATATTGATAGTCAATCTGTGTATAAAAAGAAAAATTCAGAATAAGTATTTCTATACAATCTGATGGAATTTATAAATAATTTTAGATTATAATCTAGAGTATAGATACATTTGAAAATTTTATTTTGCAAAATTATTTTGATTTCTACCTCGAGTGATATCAAGTTCTCATCTTTATCTTCTTTTGACTCCTGTGTATTTATTTTTACACATACATTTTACTCAAGCAGCTTTATGTACGTACTGTACGATCCGATGTGCGTGTGTGTCAAATTAAAACTTAATTGTTGCGAGATACATAGCTACTGTATAATTCCTGTTATGAGATCAACACCATAGTTTACTAATTGTAAGTAGCATATTTTTTTTTACCAAAGAGTCTTATTAATCACAAATCGTCGCAATTTCGTTTTTCTCGCAAATACGAAATTCTGCTGACAAAGCTTTCATCATTACTGTACTTGGGTAATTATTTGGGTGCTGCCAAATGAAAGCTCGTCGCTTTGTTGCCGCGGCCCTTTATGTATGTACACGCTGTATGCAACGCAGTATGCAACGGATAATTAAGCAGGTCATAACGGTCATATTTTGAAAAACAGTATTTGCTTAATTATATTCTTTTGCACATACGTCTTTTAAGCTAGTTTCTTTACGCATTTCGCAATTTTAATTACTGTAAAAGTATATCGCGGTTAATTACACCCGCGAAAGGTTCGAGCTTGCGACCCGTAGACCACACTATGAGAGCGAAAAGGAGCTCTTTTTCTTTTCTAAAAGCGAAAGATCTCGTGCATAAAATCTCTTCGTTCCGGATATGGTTGTAGCATGAAAACTAAATGTTAAAGTAATTATGCCAAAGATACATTACAGATTGCTTGTGACAATATAATAAAATAAATGGCTTTGCTTTTTTTTTTCTCTCCTCTTTCCATCTGCGTACGTGTCTTTTGAAAATAATATATAATAATAGACGACTAATATACTACAATATACATGTATGAAGTAATAATGTATTAAAAGTGTCAAAAAATTTCTATTTTCAAGAGTTGATTTGTAGGTATATATTATCAAAGAAAGGAAAAGAAAATATAGGTATATCTTTTACATTAGATATTACATGTATATACACGTACATGTATTGTTCTTGCATTTAAAAAAATAAATAGTAATAATCGATTGTGAAGCTCTAAATAAATTTAAAATTAAGGCTACTAACGTTACTACGTACTAACGTATACTGTATGTCCTGTATATATTTTATAAAATTTATACCATAAATGTAGATGAAACGTTAAGTTTGGCCAGCACTTGTTTATGCTATATGCGTAAAATTTATAATTCCAACGGACGCGCTGCCGCACATATTTTTCTAAATCCTCTCGCCAACCCGCAACTTTATTAACACGCGACTATTGTAAACGGAGCAGAGTTTTTATGCAACAATTTTTCGTTCTGCATTCCACGCCGTGGTAGCTGACTAACGGGCGGCAGAGATGATCCAATCGAGCTAGTCGACGTCAAAAAAATTCAGGTTATTTCTGGTGACTCGTCGCGCGCGCGGCGTGTAGGTGAATCGATCGAAAAACGTGAAAACGAAAAAAATACTCGAAACGCTAATAGAACGCGCTATTGACGTACATAAAAAAATAACGCTCTATTTCTTCAAAGGCTAATCTCGTATATAATATTTGAAGTTAGTTCTTGATCGATCTCTGATGGTCTTTTAATCCTATTAAACAATATGAATCCCGTGAAATATACATAGGTATATCTGTTGCACACCGTGATATTTGCTATATGTATCTATCTATCTATCTATCTCGCACTGTTTTTGGAATATATTCTTTTAAGATTTAAATATTTTAAATAGTACACACAATAAATAATTTGCTAAAATGTTTGTCAATTTAAAAACTCAATTTATTATAATTATGAAATAATTAATGCACTCTCTTCATTACTTTTCAAAAATAAGCAATGATGTATAAAAGTTTTATTTTATAAAAATTTCTTTGTTCTTTTAGAAACGACATGCACGATGTTTTGAGAAAATAATAATTATAAAATAAACTGTATCCAACTGTAAAATTTTTCCATTTTACAATATCTGTTTGTATACAATTGTGTGAACATCTAAGTTGAATGAAATAACTATAAAAATCTATTTCAAGGAGAAAGTTCCAATTTTCTCGAATAACGTTCTTTTGTGCGTTCTGTTAAAATGGCGCGTTTTCGTATGCTACTAGACGAACGCGCCTTATTTCGTTACGTTTCTGCAGACTTTCTATTCTGTCTTATTCGTCTGACAACTTGACTTTCTTGTTCTGTTCTCCTCCTACGGCAACCTGGTTTCTAGTCATCGTTCTGACATCGTTTTAACATTCGCGCAAGAACTACAGAAGTAATCTTTCTACATGAATATATATATATATATATATATATATATATATACACATATATTTGAACATATATACATATGTATATATGTTCATGTATAGTTTTGCTTAAATGGCATTTGCAGAATATATTTATAGTATAGTATATCCAAAAAGGCTTTTTAAGTAAAATTATTTTTAAGAGACAACGCGACTTTAAAACGTATATCGCTATTCCTGATGACATAATCTCTACTTTGATATGTCAATCGAATATAATAAATATTAAATTTTTATATTACTGTAAATCCAATTGTTTCTTTCAAGTTTGATATCTTTTTGTAATAAATATGTACTCGGAAATCTTAAATTGTATTAGAGGATTTTTATCACTTGTTTACTTAATTAATTTTGATTTTTTACTTAAAAAAATACTTAATATCAGAATATTATGTTGTATTAGTATAATGGGAGCGTAAAGCAAGAAGCTTTCTTACGATTAGTAACATAATAGAAAAGAATGAGAGAATTAAGTATATCTTTTTCATCGATTCCTTTTTATCTCACTTTCTCGTTATCGCCCACTTGTTCTTCTCAGGCTGACTGCACATACTTTGTTCTACTTGCGCTAAAATATCGCATCTCATGTGAGCGTGTCGTATCGTGAGAAGAAACACAGTGGCCTTCAAGAGGTACATTGCGAATCAAAAACTTACTATCTTTTTGTAAATAAGATTTGAATATTATTCATACGAAAAATCTAAAGAAAATTAATTGATTTTCATAATTGACGTCAAATTTTTATCAATTGTACGCTTTTATATTGTAAAATATACATATTTTATAAATAATTCTCAAGCAATTTTCATTCGTCTAATCTGGAAAATTACACTGAACTTGATCCAAATTTCTTTACTCTAGAAGAACCATACCCAACAATTTTTTATTATTACCTTTTTTATTAAAATTGCCCATTATATTTTACCGTTATTTCTTGTTAAAAAATTGAGTTTAGATTAGTATACATCAGAATAATTTTAGATAGTTATCCAACTAAAGTTCGATCAGGCACCACTGCACGTCGAGACGTTTAGTCGGAACAACTCGAAAATTTTGATTTAATGAAGCTTTGCCAACTTTTAGAGAGCTCTCCAAATGTAAGCACCGAGCAATCTGTTTCCTCCTGAAAAAAGAGACTTCAAGGGTGAAAGCATTTCTCAAAGGGCAGTTTCGACATGTTCGTACAACAGGTCGGCAAGTATAGGAGTTTCCAGATGATACTACACGCGATTGACGATTGCAGATTTTGGGATGCGTCACATTTAAATAGAGAAAACGCGTCTAGTTTTACATTCAATTCTACAAGTACATTTAATATAATAATATAATAATCGGTACACGGAACGCACTTTTAATCACAATTATTATAGAATGTGACTCTGCGTGCGCGCGCGTATATGTATATATATATATATATATAAAACAAGAAGATAAAACATGTGTTACTTAATTTTTATTTTTCCAATCTAATGGATGATATTACATGTAATAATTTATATAGAGATTGCCAAGTTTTAGAGTTGGCATCTATATAACACTAGACTAGATAGACTGGGCAGGTTTTAACAAGGTGTCGAGTCTCTGTCGTGATTTTTCTACTTTATATTCATGTGATTTTCAGGCTTAGAGCGCCAATACACACACACACACACACACATTGTGTCACGCAATACTACATCACGAAGGAAGGAAATTCGCGATAATTTACGATGACGTTTAAATCAACCTGAAAATTTACGGTTGATCTTTCCGCATGAAGTGAGCTTTGTGCACACCTATGTATTTGCCATACGTTTGCTTGGGTATCTCGCGCGAATAACATTAACTCTCTGACATTCAGTCGAAGCTATTGCAGCGCAATAGAGAATGTCCCAAAAACTACTGGTTGTGTGAAGTAATTATACAACGATATAGACATAAAATAAAAAGATTTACTTAATATATTGTGATTGTCTTAATAGATTTTTATCAAGTAATTTTCCTTTTTACGCATTTAGCTGCGCAATAAATATAATTATATAATTTATAGACTTGGAAAAGTAATTAATTCTGATAACGCCAAATGATTTTTCTTTTTCACAAGCATACATATTAAACAGTAAAAAGAAAAATCTTTTATGAAAATGATGGTTCCTATTTCATTGACGTAAAATTTTTCTAACAAAAACTCTTAGTTGAGTTAATGGCGTTTAATAGGTCTTTCATTTTAGCGACTGTCAGAACTGTTCTAGTAGACAATAAATAATATTTATAAAACTTGTAATATAATATTAAAAAATATTTTACAAGTGAAATAATTGCAATATGGTATTTTAAAATATGTATATGTGTTTCCAATTTTCTCTTTTTAATTTTATACAGATACATACACGCACACACAATTTTTAGTCACACTAATCGTTTTTTCGCCTTTCTGCTTCCTCCGGATGGTAATATCAGCTCAGACACCCTGGCTCTGAGTGATTTGCATACGGTGGTCACGCGGAATTTTAAATAACTGAAGAAAGGTTCTTTCGCGGAGGGAAGGGGATCGTGCCTGCGATTTACCGAGGACATGCATATTTTAGAGACTGGGAGGGTGCAAAAGTACAAAAGAGACTATCTACCATAGTGCACTTAAAATTATGATTCTGCAATTCCTGATGAAGTTACATTCAACTTACATTAATGTCATTGTTTCTTCACAGAGGATACGGTTGAGATACGTCTTTTGTTAGAAAAAAGAAAAAACTTTGATTCTTTATAACAGTGATTTAAATCTGGTGATAAACATTGCATAAAAAATATATTTATTGATGAAATAAAGAGAAATACATTTTAAAATACATGCACGCGCTAGATAAAAAGAGCAAAAGATGGAGTTTTATCTTTTTTTCTGTGAGAAATAAAAGTCACTTTAAATTTGCCTATAAATTTTCAATAAAACTAGAAGAAAGGTCAATTGTTTAGCTTTCAACTTTCGTACATACAATAGTAATTGATTGTATAATATATTAATGTGATGTGTAACAGGCACAAGCACACAATATTTTATTCCATATTGATATCATAGAAATCGCTTTTCCAATGGGGCATTTGTTTTGAAGAATTGCGGAACGAACGCTATCGAGGATTATCGGTTAATCGTTATTACGGTTTATTAAGCAACTCGCCGATGCATAAACCCGTGCTCATCGAATGATGTAATTTTACATACTCGCGACAGTATCATTTATCTCCACTTAGTTGATTCCATGGTGTGAATAACCTATTAGGCTTTTCTAAGATAGCGTGAAATTTTTATACGATACGAAATTATACCTGTATCAGGATGCTTATTCGCGTACTACACAAGGACATGAGTATTATTTTTGAAATATATATGTATATATATTTTTTTTTTGCATTCGTAGAAATGCGTATTTCGGTGGCTTTAACACGATTTGCAGAATTGTATATGCAGAATGATGTTTAATACGTCTGTATCTATGTATATAAATGTGAAATATATCGCAGGCAGGGAGAAAAGAGAGATTGTCGATATCATTAAATGTAGAATAATCTGCGAATGTTAAATAAACTATATACATATATCATACATATATGTATAGTTAATATGTATAACGTTAACTGCGTCTAATGAACATGTATATATATTTTTTTATGTTCGCATTATTCATTTCGGACATAATCTAGTTGTTGATGTTGAATAATTATATTATGATAATTATAATAACTACAATATTAAAATATTTAATTACAGAAAGCTATTATAAATTGAAAGCACCGAAACTGTTGATAATCCAGTTTAATTGGCATTTGTCAGTCCTCATTATTTTAGCTTGCTCGTAATTTACGTTTACGTTTTTGATGTGAATGTTTTAAGTAAAGTAAATGAGCTTGATGAACGAACAAGAGATTATGAACAATACAATAGTAAATCTCCATTCCATTAAAGGGAATGGCAGAGAGATGCGCCGCTAGCGCCTGAAGGCAGATAATCAATCGGACTGCATCTCGTATGTTTCTCAAAGCTCAAGCATTCTCATTTTCAGTTTGACAAATCGGTCGCTTGGAAAGAAATGGATGAAACTGGGGAAAAATAGATCAGGGCTGCAGCTCGAAACAGCAAAATTCACTGGAAGAAAATCATGTTGCGCGATAGAAGATGTACATTATTATACATATGTATAGGTTTCCAAATTTTATTTCCAAAGCAATCCACTTTTGCCCTAACTTTTGTCTTCTTTCACTGTGAGAAGTGGAAATGAAAATATACATATATAGTTCAAAATTAGAAGCTACTTATCAAGAGATTTATGAGTCAATAATTGAGTTTCTTTATAACGAGCTTATAATTTTCAACTTGACTCACATCAGAATCTCGCTTATAAAGAAGTGAGTCAGATGTGAGAGTAGATGAGGATAAAGTTTTATATTTCGGGAGACGGAACAATTTAATAGTAATTCCCATTTCTTTTTTTAAAATAAAAAAAGATGATATTTTATGACGCAATGATTTCGAGTGAATATATCATCACGTTTTTATCATCTCTGCATCAGATTTGAAGCTAACTTCTTATACTTAATAATTTAATGTTGCGTTCGTATTCAAGATTCATATCCAATACGTCCATGTGGTTACTTTACAATATTTTGTGGTTACTTTACAATATCACGAGTTCTATAATTTGTTCATTTGTTCAGAGAAGAAAGCTAAAATACGCCGTGCCGTTTTAGACGAGTAATATTTTATGACCGCGTTTCCACGGTATTACGTATTACGTATTATGTTGGATATAATATTTTATAAGGTTTTTAGTTTTGTGAGGTTGCATTAATAAATTGCATTGTGTGCATCCTTGCAATTATTAACTACAAACTGTAAATTTTGTGGTTTACTGCGTATTTTGTTTACGAAGATACAACATTCGCTATTACGATGTTCTATATGTCATAAAATCGAAAAATTTTTTGGTAGAATCTTTGAAGAATCACTGTATGAAAAAGATTACTGAAGATTATTGCGAACAAATCAGAATTTGTCGTTATTTTGTCAAGTTCGGTTATGAACTGAAAATTTTTTTGTAAACTTTTCACACTTTTTACACATGCACTCTTTTACATATACTTTTACACTTTTACATATGCAGCACACATGTGTATAGATGTTACATTATTTACGCATAGTGATGTATAGTACGTTCTGTAAATGTTTTAAAAGTTATTAAAAATAGCTTAAAATTACATCTGAAAAACGTCTGAAAAAACTATTCTTTTTACTCTATTAAATTTACTAATCTTTTTATTGTATTAACGACGGAATAAACTTATATTCCAAGTATTTTTATAATGGAAAACAAAAGCCACGTGAAGTAACGTTTGCAGAAATTTTCTGAAATTATTCATCAAGCGTCTAGCTGATGGAACGTCTCGCACAAGGTCACGCGACTGCCACGTCGTAAAGGATTTTCTGACATGGGACATATATTTCAAGTTATAATGTCGCGCTTTCAGTTGTTTTAATAAATCCTGCCTGATAAAATAATGCCGAGTGCGAAATATTATGACAATTGACTCAAAAATATAATCTTCTCATTTACAATATCATATTCTATCCAGATTTAATTATCATTGGGCAGATACATTTATATCTTCAGAGAAACATTTATGCTGGATAATATAAAATCATTTTCTCGTACAAACAGGTATTATGTATGTCGTATGATATTGAGATACCTAGTTTATCTCATGCAACGCGAAGCGATTTCGTTTGCTAATATTTCAAGTTTCATACGTCACATCACATGAATAACGTGTTGCAAAAAATTGTTCTACTACTTATTGAGGAAAGTTTAATGTTATTATTTTGGATATTTTTTACTCGGATACAATGCTGCACGCTCCAAACTTCTGGACAATTCTGCATTTGAGCACGTGCGCTGGGTTATCAGTTTGAAATGTTTACCATACACTACTGAAAAGCGTATCATATCATTTAATCTATTTGCCGAATTAACTTGCAATTTAACTATTGGATTGGCAGTCTACAGAAAGATCGTTAAAGATGTTAAGTTGTCCTACTGATCTGCGCTTCTGATGAAACTGAAATGCTAGAAATATCTATTGGATGAATTGGATGGAATCACAAAGTGTGAGATTATTCATGTTCTAAAACTCTCTCTTTTACATTTATTATAAAAAGTCCCGACTCTTTTCAAATTTTATTAATTTAATTAATATTAATATTTCTTTACGCTTGTACAACTACTTGGATTAACATTTGTGTATGTACATACATATACATGTATATATAGTAATACAATATATACATATATTGCTGTTGTATAATGTATAGGTATATTTACAAAAATAGGAAACAAAGTGGGTGAAATTATTTCTGAGATTTCACACAAGAATTATTACTAACAATAAGATCAAACAAAAATCATGAATTTGAGCTGATAATCCAAGGCTTAATATATTTTGTTGGTAAACGGACTAGTGGTTTTTATTGTGATTTGCACGGGAAAGACAGTTTGGCGTTTTCTTGAGCAGTTGCGTGCAAACTTACTTTATAACGTGGAACATTGTGCTAGTGCTCAGATAACGAATAACTGTCAAGGGGTCGATAGTTGTGCGGCTTACCCTACATATCTGAACCATCGTCATGTTTTAATCAACCAATCAATAAATTCTCAAGCTAGTTCTCACGGCTTTAAAGTCGCGGAAGTCACCTGGAACGTTATGTACTATCCATTGTCCTGTTTGACACGTGTTGCACGTGTAGACCGATATGACAGCGCGTTTTAGGAGTGCACTTGGCTCGCAGATAACTCGATCCCACTGTTTGCATTACGACGACAACGAATGATTTCGTTGTCACATTTTAACACTAAACCTTAATCTTGAAATTGTCTAATTCTCACAGAATTGTGCATTTTCCCTTTACAGATTATGCTAATAAATTTCAATTAATTAAAAAATTAAATTAACGGATTCAAAGGAATAGCATTGAATTAAGAAAAAAAATAACATTGTTGCAAAAGTTGAATTATTTATATACATTTAAGAAATTTGAAAAAGGCAGAGAGAGAGAGAGAGAGAGAATTGCGTTAAAAACTTTAATCACTCTCTAGAAACGCGGTTTTTACTCAACTTTTATTTTGACTTGATACTTTATCATGAAAGATTGTGTTGCAAATATTTTTTCATAATCTTGAATCATCCGCCTTGAAAGTACAAAAAGCGTACACCGTGATACACAAATATTTATGTAAATGTATCAAATTCTTTGAACGACTCTTTCAATATACATATCTTATTATCAAATAAATTTTAAATGCCTGTAATTTAAAAACTGCTGTTTGGAGTGAAGAATTGACGTTATCATTACTCGATCTTTTTACTTTAAACTTTTCACTATAGAGCTTTTAAGCGTTAATGTTTATGTATTACATGTATATTAAAAGTAAATGTATATTATATACATATGTATAATAACTCGTGAATCAATGAACACAGAGACATAATTTCTATTTGAATAGTTATTAATAATAATAATAATCTTAATACTCTTTACATGCAATATGATTGAATTGAGACTGTAGATAGTTTCGCTAGCTTGATCCCACTGGCCTCGAACACGGATTAGTAGAGAAATAGAAAAGTTATTCATTATTACTGTTTCTAATGTAACGATAACTTTTCGATTCAGTGTCATACTTCTCGTACTTCCACCCAGTTGTTTTCTCGCCGTTAGACTATCTGCTCAAAAGTTTTGTTACACACGTATAGTGAGTGATGGTAAAGACACTTTGCGCAAAGGGAAATGCGACAGTCGATTTATTATGTACAACGTGAGTCATACTTTGATCGATACTTGCTCTGCCAGTACATTCCAGTTGTTATATCGCAGCAACCTTAGTCTTTTCAACTATGTAATGCCGTTAAGTTATTCCAATTCGATAGTACTTGGCTAACTTTGCCGTACGAATGTACGGTCAGAAATCATATATTTTTCATACAAATTTTATTCAAATACTTTGAAATTTGAAATAATTCTCGCACGAATTAAACTGCGGGTTAAATTTGTTGTTTTCGTTAGACAGTGAACTCTTGTAATTGAATCTATCGGCAGATTCACATGATGTAAGAATATAATGCGTGACAGATATTAACCCCCCCCCCCCTCACATCTCGCGACTTGATGTAAAGAAATTTCTCCAACTCTAGTAGGGCGAATTAATTAATAAATAATTTTACTTTCTTCTACATAATATATATTTTCTGTAATTTTTCTCTCTTTGTGATTATCGTTTGAACGTGCAAGCACGGTTTGCAATGTGAGATGTGCGGCGCTCCGGAATTAACGAATCTTCTTTATCTCTATTTTTGAAATGCAATTTTATACAACAGAATGAAATGAGGTGAAGAAGCATGATGTTTATGAAGATGTACGATATGCTACACGTCAAATTTTACTTACTAATTTCTCCACTCATTGCGGAGGAAAGCTAACGCTAACGCAGCTTTTTCAATTTATCAAACTTAACACAATGCAACGTGAAATATAAAAACATTCTCAAATGTGTCTGATGTAAATAATATAAATTAATAAATAAGATGTAACAATTTTTATGTTTAGTTAAAAAATTAAGACTCGATATTAATTGTAAGACTTGATACTACGATACACGCCAATTTTATATTGTACGCTTGTCTTAATTAATACTTAAAATTTAACAACGTATTTTTCTTTTGTAAATGTTTAAGACATCGTTTCTCTCTAATTATTATTTCTTATTATTTATGTATTAAGGTTTTACTAATAATCCGATTTTTACTCATTTGAATAATTATGCGCCGTCGTTTAGAACAACTCCACTCCTCAATTTATATCTGTGCACGTGCTGCGAATTTTTTGAGTATAATATCTGTTGAATTTTCTCAAGTATTTATACGTATAGAGTTGACGTTCAGTTCAATTGTTGTCGATCGCATTTCGCGGGATGCTTGAGTATTTTATCATTTTTGCGATCCTATCTTTACTAACCATGGTCATATATGTACTGTAGTATAATATAATAACAACAACATTGTATATTATAGTAACATAACGTTGACAATCATCATCTCGCTTCACCTATACCCTTATTTAACAGCTGACGATGCTGTTATCGGCCGAAACCTCACGATGTTTAAACGTCATATCCGCGTGTGCAAGATTCTCACCCTAAATTTTATCACGTCACGCGAGTCCCGTATCTTTGATGGCGGTTTAAAGAATACGTCTCAATGTACCACGAAGTGTAGAGTACGTGAGTAGCGAAGCAAACAGAAGCTACGTGTCTCGAACGTAAATGTGTCTTTCAAACAATGGTGAAGACACAATATTGCTGTTTATTTAAATTTCGTTATCAACTTCTGACGTACTTACATGCATTCTCAAATTGAAAAGCAGGAATAGATATATGCTTGTGAAATCGGTGGCGTATATTTGCCACAGTTTACTTAATCTTTTCTGAAAGTATTTGTAATATTATACAATTTCGTACTCGTACCTGTATATCTATATATCGCCTTATTCAATATCAACTTATTTTTCAGATAAAAGTTGAAATCTACATGGGGAATTATGTTTTGTCGCAGGATTAAAAAAATTCAGAAATGGTAAAATTATAATTTGGAAGAAATTTCCACTACAAAATATGTTTATAAAAGACGTGGCAAGTGTCTAGATAAAAAAGTCTGCAAAAAGTTTTTAAATAAAATTCTTTCGCACAGAATCTCCAACTACGTTGAGAAAGTTGGGCTTCCGAACTACATATATCGATTCGATCTCTCCACTTGATAGTCGAGCGACAGCGCGAAGCTAATATACCGCACCGCGAAATCGGGAGTTGCGTGGCTCCTTAAAATTCAACTGAAAAGTCTCTGCAAAGCCATATGCAAGATTTTTCCCTCCAACTTGAGCAGTGACACACGATGCATCTCCGATAAGAATTCCCCGTATCCCGCGCTCCCGTGTGCCTGTGCCTTTGCCGCGGAGCGGCAATGTACGGCGAGCTTGGAAACTCGTCGATGGGGACACAGATGAGGAATGGACTCTCGGAGAAGTTGATGCTGTATTTTCATGATTTGCCTCGACAACTTTTTATGCGCATATACATGTATCAGAAGCGAATATTCTCGATTCTGGCCAATATGCTCGACGAAAACTTCTTCTCACTTCTCACGTCAAACATTTCATTCTGATTGTGGGTGTAGCACATATTCCACACGTCTCATATGAAACATATTTTTACGTGTGTTATATCTTATATTATATCATGTATATTTTAATTTATTAATTTACGAGCTATATCACGCATAACAGCGTTAGGATTATTATCCTAATATCCATCTCCATATATACCTAACTCGCCCTCTATAATTTGTTACATGTACATTTATTATGTATACAGCAAAGCCGTATTAATATAGAAGCGCGTGTTAGGAATTAAAAAAAAATACGTTCACTCGTATAACTTGTATTTTTCTCAGTTATTAACTTATTTTTAATCTCACAGGTGCTAATTTTTGTTAGGGTTTGTATAATACACATGTGTAGTTGCCTTCACTGCTGGTAGAGAGTGAGAGAGCTAGTAAAAAAATATTACAAAAGGACAAGTTGAACTAGCGTAATGGTATATAACAAATCTAATATCGATTGAAACTCTTGAAACCTGTTCCATCTAGTTAAAACTCATTGCGTTAAAGTGCGTTATTCAGCCAAAGAAGAAAATCGCCTGTTGGCGATTCGTCAACTATGATGTCGCGCTGGAAGTTGATGCGATTTCCGAACGGGCGTAACATTGGCTGACTCTTTCAAACTTGGCGGCTGAGAATCCCCGGCGAACTTTTGTCCCGCTGTAACTTTGTCTATAACACACGTGATGGATATCCGATAAGAATTCCAGTTGCAAGTGCTTGATCGCACGCGCGCGCGCGCACGCGCGCGTATGTGTGTGTTTGTGAGAGAGAGAGAGAGAGACTCTTCTCTTTTTTTCAGAGAATAACTCCAGAGCGAAACAATGACAACAGATGAGAAATGTTCCCGCGAGATCGAGCAACGACAACGCCTCTTCCGTGACCCCTGCACCAAGTTTTTACATGCACATGCGTGCGAGGCGGCTTCTGGCTGAGTATTCCCTGACGTATACTCACGGATCAGAGCGAAACTTAGTAGAAACGTATGCGAAACCACGTGTGTGTGTCTATAGGAGGGTGGCGGTGACGAGGGGATCTTAAAGGAGATAGGATAGTTGCCAAGATGTTAGAGTCGATGAAGAAGTCGACATTGTGACTTGGAGCTCACTCGTCAGCGGAAGTCGATCGATTCAATTTAACCCCGCCGCGCCGCGCCGCGCCGTGCCGTAACGACCTAACGGACTAACTATCTATCGTAACTCACCGTTCGCCATATTTCTCCTGGGTTTTCCTTTTTTTAATGTCTTTCGACTGACCACCAAAGCCACCTTACGTAATAGAAATTACGTAATATTTTTTTCAAAAGATGTTACTTACAATTACAAGTGAATTAATTTGTGCGCTTGGGCGATTAGATAGAACTTTGCGACATTAGATTTTACTGCAAGTTTTTTATTTGACGAATAATTATATAAACTTGCAAACTTGTCTCTCTCTCTCACTCTTTCTCTGTGTGTAATCAATGAATATTTCAATATATTAAACAAAGATTGAATGATTGTAGATTCTGGAAATTTTATTGTTAATAATTCTTTAAATAGTGTTTTATTCAAAACATAAATTTAAAAGTTAAGTTTATAGGAATATAAATGTACAATTCGGATGTTTATTTGTCGTGTTATTCATTTTTATTCACATGAGTTCACGTAACGTCCATCTATTATTATTTGACGCGAAAATATTCGATATTTGATAAAAATTGATCTTTCTGTTAAATGTTGCCTATCGTCGTATACAATATATAGATGTACCATGAGACATTTATAATATACATGCGATAAGTAACTTTTGAAGCTGCATTCGAAATTGTTTGTTAAAGAGAAAGTAATAAAACAATTTTTATATAACTTTTAATAAATTTCAACAAATGGCAAAATACAGTTAAAAATATCTAAATGTTATAAATAATAAATTCTCTCTCAGATTATCTTTGTCAGACTCAAAAAGGAGGGGAAGGGAGGGGGGGCTTAAAAGTTGTGCCATACAATTGTGTTGTATGACTACTCCGAGATTGAGATGATTCGTTTAATTGAAGTAAAATGCTCCTAAATCAACGGCCATGAATCACTTGTGCAGAGGGCATATTATACGAGTTTGTAACGACTGTTTATAGTCTTACCCTTGAAATTCATAGCATGACGAAACACCGGTCGTCTTCGTTGTCGAGGGATTGTTTTATTGGTACATTATCCTGTTGTTTCTCGGGTAATCTTGACGTCTCGAGTCGATAAGCAACCATCTTAATTCACACGGTCTTGTAATCTTGTAATCTAATAATAGTAGGTACAAATAGGTATATGTATAAGTGAAACTATTCTCCGAATGGCTAAACATATACATATACGCATACGTTTGCACAGAATTAAACTAATTTGTGTGTAAAGAAACTTCAAGATTTTTTCAAGATTTAATAATATTTAATAAAATTTAGCAAAGCAGCACAGTATATGTACATATGTATAATGCATATTAATCTCATAATATCAGTATAAATTTCATATTGTTACTTTACTTTGACAGATAATGTGACGTGTATGCGATACATGTATCTCTCAGAGATGAGAACGTCTTTCCATTTCTTCCTTTATACTTTTATACCGTCCGCAGCCAGTTAATGCGTATCTCTGATAGAACTCAAGTGGAAGAACATTTTCGACATTTTCTGCAATTCCGAGAGCGTTTAGGCGTGATCAAGGTCAGCTTTGTGCCATAAACGTCACAGTTATTGGAAAAACACGCGAACATGTTACGCTTTACAGTAGATTTCTCTTGCTCTAAGCGAAATCGTTGATTCGGTCGCAGTCACGAAACACGAGTGCATTGCACGAATGCATCTACCTCCTCCCTCGCTTCCTCCCCCTCGTTTTGAGTTGGTTGCTTACATGCATTCCAAGTGTTTTGTACCTGCGATCGTGACGTCAGTCCTTTTGCATTACGCGAGCATAAAGCACTTTTAGAAAATATGGGCACGGTATGGTGATGTAAAGTTTTATCTTGAAAGCTTGGCAAATATGAATATGAATATGTAAAAATCTCATCTTTCACGACAAAAAGAAATTTTATTTAAATTGTCTGGCATTATCATTACCTCTCTCTCTCTCTCTCTTTAATTGCAATTTGCAAAGTGTAATCAATTTTTTTTGCAACATATAAACACATATTATAAACGAGATCAGAAACAATCTATGTATATCTCCAGTGGCGATAACTATCCGCTGGCTATTCCATTGCCCTTTGTCTTACAATAGTTGATATTAATCTGATCAAGGCGTACAGCCAATTGAGCGTGTCACATGTGAGTGATTATATTAGCGGCAATTACACTTTGATAACAATACTGATTTGAACAATTGTGTTTAGTGTTTCAACTTCCCAACTGTTTGACTTATTGCTAGAGATAAATTTCGCACCGTAATTAAATTAGCTAATGTATTTATAATTTTATTTTTTACTTTTTTTATTAACGCATTATTATTGCGTTTGTGTGTATGTATTTTAGCCTATTGCTATTATTAGGATGATGCCTGTTGAGAGAGAGAAAGAGAGAGAGAGAGAGAGAGAGAGAGAGAAAAGTTTTTGAAAGATTGGTAGATTGTTAGATTATTGTTCCAAGTGTTCTGGAGGGATTAATAGCAGAAAGTTTTCACCATTGTCCGTTTGCAACGTGCGTTATATCGGAGTCAATTATTATATCGCGCTAGAAAAGTTTTCTCATTGCTCTAGAAAGATAGCAAACGTCTCGTGCTACCACTGTTCAATTGTAGCAAAAGTTGCTTTCTTTCTGTAATATGTGTTTGATTTATAATCTACTATATACATATAGGATCCACGTGTACGCACGTGTGTTATTAGAGAGAATATAATTTTTATCAAGTATACAATAATATTCAAACAAGTAAAAAAGTTTGGTTTAGTAATGATAAAAAAACCTTTTTTTATTATTATATATACGATTAAATTTTTATAATTAATAATGATTTGATATACAATAAAGAGATACACTATATTTTTGAAAAAGAAGATAAATATGAAGTAAATGGAAAAGCACAAGAGGTAGATAGATTGTTATTTATAATTCTTCCTAAGATTCTCAATATAATATAATTCTACATTTCGTTACTCTTGATTAAATTTATCTTTTTACTGAATACGATGAATATATTGTTGTTGTAGAATATAATATTTCACTGGGGGGAGGGGGGGTTAGTTTTTAAGTAATTGTTCTGAATCTCGCCGTTTCTTGTAGGTAACACCGTTTAAACGGCAATTTATAATACACGGGCAAGTTTCAAGAGTTTTAAGAAAATCTGTATATGCGCCTCATGAGTAAAGTTTCTACTTGGGAAACTACTCGAGGCGTCGCATGATGATATTCTAAACTTAAAAAGCGTCCGTTACTGAAGTTATGATACCAAGAAAATCCTAGAAGAACTATATTACGGTAAATTTGGTGTTTTTGCATCATATTGCCATGAAAGTTCAATGTTCTACTTTACTGGGAAAAGAAAGGGACCGTGTATTATATCCGAGCTTTTAGTAGAGTTGTTGAATTTCTATTCTATTTATTTTTCTCATTACGTTATAAAAATAATAGAAAATAGTCTACAATTTTCCTGAAATATCCATTTGGTAATCGGGCATGTCACGCATTTATCGTGATGCAATATTTTCAAAAAATTGGTGTGTTTCACGGAATATTCCGTATATCTTCTATTCCGTATATCGCACCTTGCTAGATTCACACTGGCGCGACCCATTCATTTATCACATCCTCCTTTATCTGCTCCGCTGCCTACTTCCACCATGTCATAAATTTGCACTTCAAAGCAATACATAAAACAGCTTTCTCCAGATTTTCATCCGCAGGGAACAAACAGAGTCTGGTGTATTTTAATTACACGCGATTTCTTATAATACGTCGATACAAATCGATACAATTGTTTGTTTGCATTATTCTTTTACTATGGAATAAAAGGGAAATATTTTGGAGTTTTGCAAAATGTTCAATTTTAATATGTATTTAATATATAACACACACACACTTTTCGTTTTCAATTAGATGAATATTGAATTCACACTAACTGTATTTTCATGTGTATCCGAAATTCTAAAATACACATTTTTCTTTAAAATGATATATAAATTAAATAATATAAAAACTACAAATTATATACATATATGTATATTGAAATTCTGAAAGTGATATACTTAACAAAATGATTATGTATCAAGAAACAATGAAGGAATTGACTTGATCGCCACCTCTCTCAGCAGGTAATGGGAAATCAGTCATGAGAGTATCTTTGTCTTGCAGAGAGTCTTGTAGGGAGGTGTTACTTCGTAATTGATGTTTCAGTTTAGAATTCTGTAGACTATCTAGGAACTGTACGAAAAACAACATTGTTATAAACACACGAGAAAGTTTATTCGAATCGCAAAGATTTTTTAAATCTTATATAAAAATTTGTTTCGAGATAAATACAATGAATGAATGAATGATAATTAATACTTGTTGACTTGTTGAATGATTGTCGCACTTATCATAATGTAAACATAATTATTTTCCGCGATGAAAAATTTACAACTGTAATTATGCGTCACAATAAACATTATCCAAATAGTTACATTTTCACTGACAGGTGTCATTACACATGAATGTATGTAATTGCAATAGACGAGTTGTTTAACCACATGTATTATTATTCGTTACATTGTAGGAAGTGCTTAAATTGAGTAGAACGATATATTGCGATCATTGGGCCTTTACTACATATGACAGATATTAGTTCATTTATATCTGAAATTACTAGATTTGATATAATGATCAATAAAAACATACATATATTTTAAATGACCGTTTTGAAAGCTTGTAGGAAGTTATACATATCATGAACGTTAATTTTTTCCTTATAAAGGAATTGTTTCAAGAATTTGAAATTGTTTGATCGTTATCTCTTCTAAAAAGAAAAATTACAATCTTTTTTACATACTTTGCAAAATAAAAGCAAAAACACATCTCTAGTTATCTGTATTAATTAAAATTATTATGCACTAAAAATCATTTAAAATCTATTAATGGCATACCTGATGTTAAAACATTAGAGAAATTCGATTACGAACAATTCTTGACAAACATATTAAAATAACCATTTAAAATATTATATTCTTGTTTTAATTATATTCTATTAATGAGTCATCTTACTTTCAATTATTAATATGATACGCGCTATCATGTATTCGTTCTGCCTTTGTTAAAAATAAATTTTTGTTTGATGAATCGTTGGAGGCCTTTTTCGAAACGTTTTTGATGAATTAGCGATCGACGAATGCCAAATGTGTTCGTGGAAAGTGTCTTACGTGTGACGTTAAGTATCTCACTCAGCCGAAAAAGAACTTTGATTTAGAAACTTGTGAAATTGATCGAGTCGGTATAAAAGAGTCAGATAAAGATGGATGGAAGATTTGAAGATTCTTACACTCGCATGCGCGCAGAACGAAAGAACTTTGCTATGTACAGAAGCGGCATGGCATGTATCACGGAATAGTTTTTTCAACTTTATAGCAACAATTGATGTCAGTAGAAAATCCTGCCGACTTTTTCGATTATACATCAACAACGCTCTCATGACTTGTGCACGCGTGCTATTGACGTACATGTTGATACGTGTTGATGTGTTGATGTGTACATACATCTTGTAATTTTGCAAGATTTGTTCCGATCGCGAGAATCACGGTTAATATGCACAAATTCAATGGAATAAAAACCTCACGTATGGAATAGGCATATATTCAATTTAATATTATACATATTTGTGAAATTAAGATATTTAGATATAAAATTAACTCTTTTTGTGTAATTGCCTCTTTCGAAAATAAAATAGACAAAATTTGTTTTTCTTTTACTGACAGGTATAAAGAATTGTGTAAGATTCCTCGTAAATTCTGATCTTTATCAAATTTTTGTATTATTCTAACAATGAGTGGTAATGCGGATGATATCTGATTAAGAGATGCACCTCTGAATCTCAATGCACTACTTAGTGCATTGCACTCCTTCCATCATCAACGATTCTTTTGATATAGAAAACATACAAAGATACAAAGAGAAGTTTCGCAATTTATTCACAACTTTTCTAAACTCAACGTTCTCAATATTTGCTCGCAAGAAGATTTCTAAATCCAGAAGATATTCGAATAATTCTTAAATGAATGTTACGTAAACTTATCTCTATTATTAATTTGTAATATTTAACAATATATACTTATAAACTACCATTCAATTATTTTATCTGTTAATTGTAGAGTGTAGACCTTGCGTGAAATCAAATCAAACGATGTTTTCTCTTTCTCCCTCATTCCCCTCTTATCTCTTTCTTTTTCTTCTCTTTTATGAAAGATGGAATCACAACACAAAATGATAATATAGTACATTAATGATAATTTTTATCAAGTGCGTCTTTAAATATGAATTGTGTTTTAACACAAGCAGCACCTCAATAGTTTTATCATCTTCTCTTTTCAAGCTTTTTTCCCTTCGATTTCAGTACTTTTTGTGCATGCATTCGCATATGTCGCTTATTAGCAGATGTTCATGTAATACTATTTGCCGACAGAAACACCCTTTGTCCCTGTTTGTGAAATGCTGCGCGCAGTTTATTTCACGCACCAATCACCTGTTGTCCGAGTTGCAGACTCGGTACAGCAGGTTAATGGAAACGACATTTTCACTGGAAATTTTCAAACTTTTATAAATCTTGTTTGCCTTTTCATGACGAGACCGCGACATCGCCGAGATAAATACACTGCTAATAATTATGCAAATTTCTATAGTGATGGTTTCGAGTGACAATTTGCGTATTTCTATTCGTTGGAAAACATTTCTGTAGTAGAGATTAATTTACAGGAATAATTCTGTTTTCTCTCGATTTTTAATTTATAAATGTTTTATAAAGTCTGAATTTTGTGTCTGGATGTGTCGAGCTTACCATATATTCGTTATGCGCATAAAAGTAGAGTAATCAATCCCTCACGCATTTATTATGTCTATGTAACATCTTTTCGATATTATTAATAATTAGTAAATTGCGCGGTATATCAAAATTAAACGTTAAAGAGTAATATGATAAAAAAATTGTAAACATTTATGTACCACGAAAGAATGCTATGGATATTTAGATTTTATTTCTTTTTTTTCTGACTGTACGTTCGTTACAGTAACGTAAATACTTATGTACATTTTTTCTTATTTTTTGATAAGTTTACAACATATCTTCGTACATATATTTTATTTGTAAATAATATTTCTGTGTAATTACGCATTTAATCAAACATGTCTTTAGCCGAGACGAGGTCCCCAGGTAGTAGAAACACGTCCGTGGGGAGAAAATGGTTGGTGCGAATGCTGCTAAACATGTCCATCCTCTAGTATCATCATGGATATTGAGATATATGGGCTACTCTGGGTTCGTGTTTATGTCTGATCGTAGTCTTGATTGAATGTGCTACGTATTATCAGCCTTACAGTTCCGGACAACTGTGGATTTAGGGAAACAAGCGCGCTCCACCTCCATTTTGCTGAAAAGCGATGTAGGATTTCATTAAGATAAGATTTACAAAGAACAATGGGGCTGCATTATTAAATGTTGTAACGAAATGTTGCAAAGTATAAGAATATAATCTTGTGTTAAATATACATACATGTATATTATATATACTACTCACGTAGTCTTTGTCTAAAATTAATATTTAATTGGGTATTATTTCGTTTAGTTTTCCTCTAGAAAAAGAAAAATTTTTAAGCGATGCAATTATTGATTTTACACATACATATATACATACATACGTACATACATCAATTAATTTTTAATAAATGTATTATAACGTTATATATATTGTAATAATATCTTTTAAATTTAATTACGCAATTGAATAACGTTCTACGTTTCTTTTTCTTAATTGTTACACCTTGAATAGGTAGTTGTTTTTAGGCTAAATGAAATATTTTTTAAAAGTCCAAGATTATCAAAAAGGTTTACTATCCTCGTGGCTACGCCTCGCATCTCTGACGTGATCTCATGAGAATGCACGTGCATATACATCATGCCGAGACTAATGAAACAGTGGTTTCATTGTATATTGGATTTCTGATTGCTACGACGGAGTTTGCACTTTCTAACGAAGCAAAAGAGGATGAATCAGATTAGATGATGTTATGCTTGCGGTCATACTCACGTCTGTAGAGTTCATATGAGTTTCTACGCGGTCGTAGCCAGGGATAGGGCGCGGTCCAAAACGGTACAGGGTTTGGTGAATATCTCCGGGATCTATGGCGTTAGATGAATAGGTAACGCAACAAGGGGATATGGCTCGTTCAATTATCCTCTCTCTCTCTCTCTCTCTCTCTCTCTCTCTATATATA
>VBVQ01002035.1:0-19995 GCA_011636635.1 Tetramorium simillimum | reverse complement strand
AACGAAGGCAAAACGTCATGGTCAAGGCAGGTCGCCGGCCTATCGTGTATGATAATTGGGCCGATTGCGTCTGACGTTCGGACCCTCCTTCAGTCGCCAAGGCGATCACGGGCAGGGCACCATAGCGACGAGGTGATATATCATGAGATGATCGATATGTCCCGCGGGCAGAATACGCCTTGCGGTGAGAGACGTCAACGCAACCGATTGCAGTTGTCTGAATAGAGCACAGGCGGCTCTCTCTCCCTCTCTCTCACTCACTCTCTTCCCCCTATTTTCCTACCCTTCCCCATTCTCTCTTTCTCTCTCTCTCTCTCTCTCTCTCTCTCTCTCTCTCGGCATTCAGTCGAGATATGATGAATCGGCCTAATTTCGCGGACGGAAGGTCACGTAAGCTCGGTAAATCTTAACCAGCGCTATCGTGCCACGGAGTAACGCCATCGGAACGCGGGGTCGGTGGTGCTGCGGCGCCGTTTCAGAGGACCATTTCGAAGGGACGTAACGCCCGCTGCGTGGCAGGCAAATCCCAGGCAGAACCTAGATGTGGCCCGTGCAGGAAGCTATTCCTAAATCATATCACCGCGTTCGCAACACATGCTGGAGATTCCCGAAACTATTTGCGGTGCACTGAGAGCGTGCGTGCGAGCGCAACGTATGGTACGTACACGTACGCACGTCGCTCGTGTTCTCCTACATTTCTCTCTCTCTCTCTCTCTCTCTGTCTGTCTCTCGCTCGCTCGCTCGCTCACTCTCTCTCTTTCGGAATGCCATGGCATGGTTCGTTCCCTCCATCGAGAGCCGCAGTTCCTCCCGCAAACGCTATCGTCCGCGCCGCGAATCCCTCCGGCGAAGCGGTGTATAACGTTGCCATCCTGCGCACCATTGGGACGCTGAACGAGCCTCTCCACCATCCATAATCACCCTCAACGTCCTGTCGATGAGATTAATGTCGCACCCGCACCATCGACGTCACCGTGCCTCGCAGTTCGGCGCCCCCGGCATTTGTTAAACGCCGTAAAATGGCGTTAACGATCGAAACTTGAGCTTGGATGTGAGAGTTTGGCGTGTTAAACGTTGCTTCGATCTATCGATTATAGTTCCGTCCAATTCAATTCGATAACTTAGGCGTAATTGCAAACGTTGAGCAGTGCGAAGGAAAAGCCTAGCGTTAAAAAGCAAATATGTAAAGAATACGAAGATATATTAAGACCTCGCATAATATTTATTATCTGTTGAAAGTGCAAATCGATATGTGCACCGGAAAATGTTTTTCTTTCACCTTTCCGTACCTTTTGTACTCTTTTATTCCAGCAACACGCCAGTAAGCGCGTAACGATATTCATACTCGTTATATCGAAGTTCAAGTATACATCGCGTAGTGTCCGTTCCGCTATGTATTTTTGTCCTTTATGCGACAGTATCGCAGGTAAAACAGAGAAAGTCGCGCGATATTACGGTTAAAAATAAACAGCTATAAATAATAGTGACTATAAATACAGATTAATCAATATTCTGCGAGAACGAAACTGTAACTGGGAGTAAAACGTTTAAAGCGAGAATTTAATGACGACTAACTGACACCGTGCGCACTTAAGCCACCATGACGAATATGTTCATTGATCGTAATCGTCAGATATAATTACCACCGTGTCGATGAGATTAATGTCATCAGAGAGCGCAGCAAAGTTAGCGCGTAAAGCATATGAGAAACTACATGTGCGTTACTAATCCGTGCGACATTTAACAAGATTGCAACACTTTTAGTAACGCTCTCAATAATAAAGGATGAACTACAAAAACAGAAGAGTTAAAAATAAAAGCAAGAAGCCGTTTATATCCAAAATAATATCATATCCCTTCAGAAACAAACTCTATGGAAGGTAACAGTCTTAGTCAATTTCTCACGTATTTTCCGTATCAGTGCGCAAACTGGTATATTTTAATCAATAAACCTTGAATAATTCAAGTTCTCGCTATTAGGTTCAGATTATCCAGAGTACCGGAATTTCGAAAATTGTCCGTTTAATTGAAATTATTGGAATTTCGGGTTACGTTTCGAGAGAATTGATAAGCGAGCCGTAGCTTGCCCAGCTGAGCGTCCGTATAATATTGTTCGTTAGTTACTATCGTAAACCTCGTACTGGCAATATAAAGACATAGTTGAATCGGGAAAGATGCGAAATAAAATATGAACAAAGAATAGCACAAAGTTATTGTATACACTTCCAATAATGACAAAATTGTACAAATTTCAGTAATATCTAT
The DNA here is from genome assembly GCA_011636635.1 of Tetramorium simillimum. NCBI lineage: Eukaryota > Metazoa > Arthropoda > Insecta > Hymenoptera > Formicidae > Tetramorium > Tetramorium simillimum. The sequence goes on along the minus strand of VBVQ01002035.1, from coordinate 17,730 downwards.
CATAAATAAATTTGATGTCTACAAGAGCAGAGACTGGACTTAAATTGTCATGTCTTTATTCCGCCGAGTATTGGACAGTAATCGAAGAAGTACCGATTGCGTAGGTCTCAAAATCGATATCAGTGTCGTCGATGATACGAGAGGAAATAGTGCTTACACACGCACGAATATCCTACAGTGAAATAAAACGAACACGAATAACATCTGTCTATATGTTTTCCCTTGAGTAATTACGACGTACGATCATTATTCGAAATTAATCGTGTATTCTCATACAATTGATAAAAAATATTTCAACATTTCATATTTTAATATACCGAAATTGCAAATTTCTTTTGTCGTTACGATTCGGGACGCCAAATTTGTGTAAAATAATTACCGATATTATTGTAATCTTTAAACGATCGCTCTGCATAAACCAAGTTTATGTGTATAATCTGATATATCAACGCAATTGATAGTTCAATCAAATACAACATATCCGAAACATAATAACGGCCTCAGCTAGTCAAGCGGTAATTTCCTGGGACAAAATCTCCCGCCTAAAGGCAATTAGTGACGGACGTTGCTTCTGATAAATATGATAATTACCGGACAAATATATACGAGGAAAACAAGACCTTAATATATTTTTTAAATAAAAATACACAGATACATGCAGTTCACATTATAGCAATTAAAATTTCCATTTTTAATGTTAAAAGACAACCTAATTCTTTGAACATACTTCGAATGTTTATTTGATGTTTTGTGATATAATTTAATAGCAAATTATTTTAAAAAATCGAGGATGTAGATATATATAGCGATAAATCTGATAATTTAATAACTAAAAAACTGGATTAATTCGAACCGCGATGAAATTTCTGACAGACTCTTATCGTATTGCGCTTCAAATGTGATTTCGGGTCATCGTTGTCACGTCATGGAATGATATAGGAATATGACATTTTCCTTCATTTTGAAGTGAAGAAGGTTAGACAAGTACTGAAATAGCCGTATCCGTGGAAAACCGCCGGAGGGATCAGAGAAGTAAAGTTCCGTAACTTATTGCCGGAGGATTCTCAGTACACCTGGTACTTTGTTCACCCGTGCACGCGGCAAGAGACGAGTGTACCGTGCGTACTTTCGTGGATCAAACTCGTACCTCACCTCCGTAATCTTTGCTAATACCTCGAATATTCGTAAGCTACCACTCAAGGCAAACGGGAAGCATAATTAGGTGCGGAAACGTAAATGCTCCTCTGACGATCAGTTATTTGTACCGTATATGTATACACACGTGCTTTAATCTTCTGCCATAACGAGCTATACCTGTCTGAGTTGTAAGTGCGAAGCAGTAATAAAGGGGAGTTAAAGTTGCAGAAGTTAAATTGAGGGATTTAAAAAATAAGAATGCTATAAATAATATATAATATCTTTAAAAGGCGAGCTACACACATTAATTAAGCATGAGTAAATAAGATTGTTTAAAAAAACAAAATTATTATTCTAGATATTATTATGTTGAAAAATAATATATTATTCAATGCGTTCTACATTATCATTTTAATTCTTAATCTTAATTCCGTTCAGTTTATAATAATGTGTTATGATAATTTATCTGATTTATGATTTATGTGTGATTCCATCAATGTTAAAATACATTATCTTCAAAAGAAGATGTACGTTTGAATGCATAAACGGAATTCGCTATTTCAGATGCAGAAACGCAATCTCGAATTTTGATGCTTGGTGTAATAATAATGCATAAATATTGAATGAAGATAGCTTAAGCTTTATGCAGATTTATCACAAACGGATTCAAATAAAGCAGCTAAAGATAGTATGTGTTAGTTTGAGAATCTTGTCTCTCCGCATATTAGTGAGTTTCGGTATCTTGTGCAAAAATGTATCTGCATCAAAAAAAGAATTTCGTAAAACCAACATGTCCACTTGTCATATAGAGAAATGTGTATCTCAGAAAAATGATACGATTACGGTAAATCAGTATCTTCTAAGTTTAAAGCACTTAAAAACAGATAACGAAATCCGCCGTTGAGAGATAGCAACTAAAAGATTCTGCGCTCTCTCCTCGGGGTTATGCGATAAAATTACACGATAACGGCAGTGTGGCGTTAATACCGGCTCATTGGAATATCAAATGCCACGTTTCCCGCTCGCTCAAGACAGCGAATAAAGACCGCAATAAATTATATCAAATCCACACATACGATCGTCTTCATCATTTATGTGCAGTGTATCTAGGGGAGGAATTACTTCAAACAGGCACTCGATTGACGCTTGCGATCGCAAACACAATAATACGCTCCAAGTTAAATCTTCGGAGTGCTAGAGGGAAGTTACGACTTAAATTTTTGATACAATCGCTTTTGACGTTCACGAGAAAAGTCTCGCCAAGCTAAAAGCTTAGATTATCGTCGTTCTCGATCGATCGTCCCTGGCTTCAAACGTAATCGGATTGCACGTTGAACGCGCGAACGGACCTCATTCACGAGTTAGAAAGCAACCGTGCACGTTTTGTATGAACGTACACAGAAATCCAGTTTTTAATCGCGGTCCTCGTGCATTATGAACTCAAGAGTTCATTGTACCGTCGTTAAAAATACTATACTCGCGCAACGACCTGAATCGACAGTCACGCCTCGACAAAATCGATCGTTATAACGTCCGCTAACCATTGATGTGCTGAACGTATTTTTCTATCTATTTTTACATCTAGTCTCTATAAATGCCTTATAAGAACGTACGTCGGTACCCCACAGCGTTTGCATCGATAATGATTATTTTTCCGCGAAAAACAATCGCGGCGAAATGCCGCAACATGTGGCAATTGAAAGCTACGCTCGTATGCAAATATCGCGCAAGTCAAATGTATAAACATACATAAATGTACCTGTAAACCAATGTAAACTTGCATTATATATTAAACATCATATTTTATATCTGTTAATGGGTGTAAATATTTGTCTCGGTTTAATTGCTTGTATAAAAACTGCCGCGTTCGCGATTTAAAAATATCAAAGTACATTTAACATCGACGTACGCGGATATTTGAGCGTTCATTTTTTCCAATCCGTCTCTCTCTCTCTAAATTGTATTTAATACCGATATATTAGATCGGAGCGTAATTTACCGCTAAACATGCGCTTAGAATGCTATCGAATACGCGTTGATCCAGGGCGCATCATCGCGTGTTCGTCGAAGCGATGTCATCTCGGTATGCAATTATTGCCGTGTCCCGGGAACGGGAAGAAAAATGCTCTCACGGGGAGCGTTGAGAAGGGTGCGGAAAAAGGAATATCTTTCGCACTCACCTGAATGGGCGAGCTGCTTGAGGAATGCTTCGTAGCGCGCGGCGGGACAGCGGGGGAGGGAGGGGGATGGCGGTTCACCGCATTTTTCCACGTTGTACACGTCGCCGTTGAGTGTTCACGTGTGCCACTACTACTACCACCACCGACAGGGAACCCACTACTACTACTACTATTATTGCTATTAACCAGCACCAGCACCACAACAGCAGACGCGGAAATGACTGCCTTTTTTTTTTATCTCACTCCGTCTCACGCTGACGCTCTCTGTCTCGCCGAGACGCGGGATACTCGCGGCCGCCTCTGGCCGGCCGACCGGGGAACGTTCACTCGCGAAATCTCGTCGCAGGACGACATAGACGTTCGATCCGATGGTCGCGCATTACAGTCTCCTCTAACTCGTCTAGGCTCTCATCGCACCGACTGTTCGAGCGGACACGCGAATATCCACTTGGGGCGTTGCGCCTGACTCGTCATTGACTCGTTCCACTCTACGCGACTCTGATGGCAAACGGAGTAACAGGGGCAGAGAGAAAGAGAAAAGTGACGAAGAGAAACGAGGTTCGCCGGGACGAACGGCGGGCTATACAGTAGTACGGTTAAACCCACGTTGCTGGACGGTGCTGAAGCGCGTTCTACCCCTGCTGAGGCCGGGGGTTAAACTGAATCCAAACGCCACGGCCGTACACTCATGGGCGCTCGAGCGCATGCTCCGTATTTTGTCTCGCTTAGCCTGTGTGCGTGCGGCACGTCGCTTCGTATATATATATACATATATATATATATATCACACACGCGGTGTGCCTATACGGGGTGGTCAAGAAAATCCTTCCCCGTTAAGAGAAAATCGTCCCTTTACGGTGGCTCCCGTGCTTCTTCGCTCCGCGGAAGGGCCGCGGCTCTCGGACGCAATCCCTCGCACGTTCGCCGGCGTTCGCTTTCTACCCCTAAATTCGATTGCCGACCCCGGCGTGGCCGTAAAGATACGAGAAAGCGGTGCCGGCAACTCGTTGCAAACTCCTTTTTCTCGGCGCGGCGCGGTAAAATGGCAAGCGGCTCGTTTTTGCACGAGTCACTTGATTTCTTTTTTCTCTCTCTCTCTCTCTCTCTCGCTCGCTCTCTCTCTCTTGCCCTCTTCTTCCCTCTGTCCCCCCTGTTCTTATCCTCGAAACGAGGCACGAAATAACGACCTAGCAATAGTGTGGACTCGCAACGAAGGAAAACTCACGTTTCGCTGAAACAAGCAGTGGCCGGCACCAGACGACGATGCACTTTGTCGCACGACTGCCGTCTCGTATTTTCGATAAACACCCCATTCGCCGTAAAACAACGGCGGCGATTTTAATTTAAAATACTGCGCCGACTGACACGGCAACAAGTACAAGGCCGAGAAATTTTCATCGCGCTTCTACGATTTTGCCAAAAAGATTGTCGTCGAGTCACGAACCACCGTCGACGCTCGAGCATGTCGTCGAACCGAGTATACCGTTTTAATAACGAGCATACTTCGAGTTTACAGGATAAAGGAGCACGCGCGTGCGGCGCACATTCTCTCCCCCCCCCCTCTTTCTCTCCCGTTCTCTCCAAGCTGTACACAGTAGTGAATAAAATGAGAAAAAAAAGGTACGGTCGACTCTACACGCTCCGGTCGACTCTACGCCGTTTTATGGATGAATTCCGAATCAACGCGCGAAATCGTTCGACGGCCCAGATTAGATTATGCAATTCCGTTTTTACGCGGGGAGCGATGTCGGCGTTACATTCTCTGCATCTCGAACATCTGGCTTTACGAAAATTTTCCATAAAAGCACGACGAATCTTCGCGCCCCTAAGAAAAACGGTGTAAAATTAATGAATGGAATTTTTGTAGGAACGATATAACCCGCACTTTTCTCTTAGACTTTTTCTCGGCGTACATTAATTTCGATTAGAAAGACGCATTTGCGAATCATGTACGTGGGATAAAATGTATATCTTGAGATATTATTATATTATAAACCGTACTTTCCCCACTATATTTCGTAAGACTACCTCATTATATCAAATTTCGCGCTATGTAATGCAATAAAGATAAGTTAAGGAGAATAAATTAAAATGGAAATAGCTTCTAAATTTCTCATATAAGTTGTAATGAACATGATGCAAAAGGCTCTTCAACGTGTAATATAATAAAAGTCTTTCTATGCGACATAAATCTATGCAAGACACCTTATGCTTGAAAAATTTCGTTATCATATTATATTCAATCGATTACAAAGCGATTATAATATTATATCTGGTTACAAAATGTTGTATAACAATCTACGATGTTATACAACGTAAAATTTGTCAATAATATAATTTGTGGTCATCACTATCCAATACGAAAAGTGTACTTTGATAATGTATTTTAGAAATCTTCATAAATATACTTTGCGTTAAAAACTAGAATTAAATTCGTATTTTCAATAAGTAATATATACCGTTCACGGTATAATTAGATTTTAAAGATAATAATATCGTACTTATCGATATATTTTGACGACTGTTTGTTGTAAAGAGGATAAATTGACATGTTGCAAATGTGAAAAATTTTCCATTGCAGGAAAATGACGTATTTTCTACATGCGCGAGAAACAATATATGCCGAGAGAAAAGCTTCGTTGCGAGCTGTCGATCACGGATTAAACTTCAGCGTTGTGACGCGTGTCGCGGAGTTTTTGGCATGCCTTCTCGCGGCAAAACGAACTTTCCTTGTCCTCGATCGTGAATGATGCGCGCGGGTGAAGTTTCTGGAGCGGCCGGATGGACGGGCGAACTCGACACCCGTCTGGGGAAAGGAATCCCAGAAGCCGCAAAGGAACTCGATCATTTCATATATATATATCTATATAATACGTATGAAGCTTGTATTCAGTCGCCGCAGACGTCTTGCCGGCGTGGGTTAGCAAACCCATTTCCTTCGAGCTCACCGAAAGCCTCGAAGGAACGAAGCTTTGAATCCCCCTTCGTGAATATGGACTTGAGCGGAAAAGAAGACGACGTCGCCGCCGTCTTTGCGACTTTGATTAAAGATTTAACTCGAGGATATAACGGCGGTTTCATGAAAGAGGATCTTTCAATCGCATTTATCTCGCATAAAAAGCGAGCGCAGCAATTACCCAATGTCCGCGAGGACCGCGCGCGATTAAATTTCTACACGCCTTGAGATTATCATCGTCGTATTTGAGGAAACAGAATTAAGCTGCAGCGCGGAAAAGCGACGCTAGTATAAAAATCGAGAGAAAACAGCTAATATTAAATTAAAACGCCAACGGTGAGCGAACTCATTAACATGCCGGAAAATTTTATTCGTTTTTCTATCAAAGTAGAAGAGAGGAGCTCTCTCTCTCTCTCTCTCTCTCTCTCTCTCTCTTCTCAAGAGAATATTGCACAAAGTTGAATGTCCATCGAACGCCTTTATTATACATTTTATACGCCGGGAGAGACTGAAAATAGCACGTCGAGAAAAACACGGTGAAAACATAGTTTGTATCTCGTGCTAAAAGCAGTTAATCGCTTACACCGCCTTCGCTAACGACTGGTTAATTCTTTCTTTCAACTTCTCTGTTGAGAGTAAACATGCATCTTGCGGCATTTTATCTAGAGACCGCAATTAACCGTATCTACAAGATGTACAATTGCCCCTGCAAAAATGACATTCACTAGATAACAACATACATATAAGGCCAATGGCTCACATATCTCTAAGAATGCATGATGCATAGATAAGTCTAGGCAAGTGAGATTATACCCAGAAAGTCTACCCTAGATAATTTTGGCGCAAAACCAACCAACTTCGAGAAAGCTGATAAAAGAATTTTCCAGATCGTTTTCAGCCCTGTAATAAGGAGCACTCTCGACTGCTGCGGCAGTTCTCTGCTGCAAAGCTAGTTCCGAGTTTCGAGTGATTCTTTAAACGTAGGAAGATCTTGCAGGGAATCATTGGAATACATTTATTTTTATTGTGAGAGAACTCGCGGCCCTTATAACGCGCGGCGCACGAAATAAATGACAAAAGTAACGCATTTTTCCGAGATCCGTCAAGAACCCGCGAGAGATCTCTCGGCGGAGGGCGAGACTCGACCTGCGAGATCACGAGAAAGCTCGATCACTTTGCCGGCAGCTTTTCATCTGGGCCTAGCAAATCCATTCCCGTCGACTCCATAATCGCAGCCCGTAGCTCCGAAAGGGATTCGCTAGCATCTCGCTGAAGATACGCGGATGTGTGAGGGTTAAAGACAAGATCAACAAACGGCGGGCGAGAAGCCCCGCCGAGAAAGGAAACGACTTCCTATTTTCTGGCGGTTAGGTCGCCCTCCCCGCTTGACGTATCCGAGAACACGGACCGGAGAGTGACATATACGGCTATCAACGAGCCAAGGAGCTTTTCACGATCCTTAGACAGGATAAGGTCGTTATGCTCCGGAATCGGCGCAATCAACTTGACGACGGTTCGGCATTACGGTCGTTCGTGCCATTCGATTAAATTGAAGTCTTCGCCACATTAACTGTCTTAATACATTAACTGTTTCTCGGAACAAGATTGTCTCGCGAAACTTTATCGCGATTCTAGTGCAGCGCGAGCGTGAATAATAAAATAGATGTATACTGTCATTAAATAATTCGATATCAATTGAAATAAATATATATCTGCTTTCTCTGATCTATTAATAAATAATTTTTTTTTCTCAAGTTCAGTTGCCGTCAAAAGGAAACAAAGGAAAGGACGCATTGTATTTAGTAATTATGCTGCGTATCCGTTTTTCTCTTTGTTGTTTTTATCGTGTTAGCAAAGCCGTCACTTACAGCACTCGTTTAACGGATAAAGGGATTGATTTGCGTGCCGATTTGTATTTTACTCACTACTGCATCGTGGCTGTTATACCACGGTCGGTTAAGAAAATGCGAATCGATGATAGTGGGATACATCGTTCACTTTTTTCCCCTGATCGTTTTCGATCCGCAACGAATTTTACGATCGTCAGCACACATCTCTCTCTCCGAACTTTTCCCTATCTTCGTCCCTTACAATCGCCCGGTTTCCTGCACCGTCCATCGCCCTTTCACCCCTCCTCGTCGTTTCTCATAAACGACTGTTCGTAACAGGTAGCTCGCAGCTACGATAAGTTGCGAACTGAGCGGCTTCTTTATCGCCGTTTTTCCAAGGAGACCTTGAACAGAGCGTGACATGAAGTAAGCGCTGTGTATCTTAAATTCGCAATTTCTCATCGGGAAAATTGATCGGTTACTAAGCAGCAAGAGGTAATGGAGTCAGCTAAAACTTAATGGAAAAAAATGTGTAAGTCGATTTGTACGTAATGGATTTCAAATGGAATATAAAGTGAAATTGAAATCGTACGTAGACAAGAAAAAGTACTAATTTTTTTCGAAAATATGATTATAACACAATTCAATCCCTCTTTCTCTCTCTACGTACAAATTGTCGAAAGCTCGTGCGACGTCAAAGTATTAATAATAAAGTTCTATTCGTATTTTCGACTAAACGAGATCGGGCGAAAAATACAAAAATATTTGTTTGTTTGAATATTTATGACAGTATGACATTTATAACTAATACGATCCATTATCGTTGTCGAGCTCGAATTCCATCGCACCGAATTGTCACACGGTCAACCTAATTAAGCAATGCCATTTACGAGTGGAACAACTCTCCGAACGAGTTTCAGCGAGGAAATCCTGCTTTCCTCCAGCGCAGTTGCTTCTCATGCAGTGCGATTACGATAGAGAAAAAAAAAGAGGAAGAAAAAGAGAGAGAGAGAGTGAGTGAGATTAAGCTAAATTAGTTGATCTATTTACCATAACTATTTATAAAATTAAAATTAAATCACGTAGCAGATAGAAAAATATTCTGAATACTAAATTTAAATTTCACAATATAAAATATTTCCTGCGAACGCAAAACCGAAGAAAATAATGTATAATTTTCCTTTCTTCTTCGTTCGCTTTTAAAATAATTTCTTTATGGCTTTTGTATTACTTCTAACGTTTGAAATAGCAAAGAATACTTTTTACCATAATCATATCTGCTAATATTGCGAACGCTGCACAATACCGGAATTGTACCGCGTGTTATGAATTTTCGTCAGCATTTTATTTTTCATCTGTAGCAATCCTCAAGTATCCTTTCTCTATTTCTCTCCCTTTCTCTCCCATCTCGTCCCTGGCTTTCGATCTACCAAAGGTATTCTCAGGTTAATCCGCTATGCGGATATACGCGCCATCTTGGAATTCCAAAAGCCTCGCGCAAGTTTCGCGAGTTTCGCCAATAAGTTTGTGTATCGCGGTATTGCAGCTGGTCTGGTTCCCCCGGTTTCCCTACAGCAGTCGCAATCGCGCACCCTCTGTCCCTCGTTGCGAAGGAAGGCCTCGGCGCTCACTCTCGCAACTCGCTGTCGACCGGCAACAGGGTTGAGAGAGCGAGCAGGGAACCGACATGACGGATCGAAGGCAAAGAACGGAGTGCCGAGGGAGCGCGGAAGGAGGGACACAAGTTACGCGTAACAGTGTTGAAAACGTGAAAATATGCGCTAAAGTACACTCGACAAAAAAAAAAAAAGAGGCAGTCGACAGTCACCGCCCGGCCGGATGACGCGATAAAAGCTCGCAAAGCCCTCCCTCCTCTCTCTCCTCTCGCGCTGTCTCTCTCTTTCTCGCTGTAGCCACCCTTCAGCCCCTTTCAGCAGGCTTCGTACCCCTCGACAACCGCCGCTCTTTTCCTTGGAGTGTAACCGAGGACGCCTCGCGACGACTGGCGCGTTGAAAATCTTGTGTCTTTTGTTCAGTAACCCTGATTTCGGCTTTTGTTCCGCGTGTAACGCATGCTAATTTAATCCAACAATGGGGATATAATTCACGACGTGCAATATGCACGCCCGTACACGCGGTGTGTCAATCACCGAACAATCGCATGGGCGATAGAAACAATTGCGAGGAAATTAATAAATACTAATTTGAAAAAAAACAAAAAAAAAACACTTAAACGACAATAACCGCGCTACAATTTCAACAAGTTTCCTACGTCTGCGAGTACGTCTACGCCCGTGTCTATTTCTACCCTCCGACGACCGCGGCAAATTTCGTTACGGCGCGCTTGAATGCAGGCGAAGCTGGACTATGCGCAAAGGGTTAACGAAGTAACCATGATGCCGGGCTTCTCACCTTCGCCCGCTCTTCCATTCTGCGGTCATCAACCCGCGTTCTAAGTAACGAGAAGGACGATTTGCCGTCGACCTCGTCCTTTTACGGTCTTGCTTTCACAGAGGATCCCTGCTCTTTTCATTCACGACAGACGGGTTTCGGATTTAATAAAGTATTCCTCGTCGCGGCTTTTATTTCGTGGCGTTGCGGCTGCGATGTCACCTCCCGTCGGTCTGGCTGTGTCCTTCGTAATTCTGACCAGGTTGATCGTGGCGAGAATACGGAAAATTTCTATCCTTCCCAGGACCGACAAGCCGCCCGAAGCAAACACGAAGAAAAACGTCCCGGAAAACTCGGACGGGCGCGCCGCACGAGCGGAAGGGGGAGGAGCCACGCGGGGAAAACTCGTTTAATGACGGTAGAATCTCGCGGCGGGAGCTGATACGTAGCGGACGACACGGAATACATCCGGAACGAGATGCAAATTACGGACTTACGAAGTATTGTTACGGACGTGCGACGGCTTACGTTACAAATAATAAACGGCCGCGATGCCCGTGTTCGAGATGTCGGCTCGAGACGGGAATAAATATCCCTCCCGTTACTGCTATTACGTTTTACTTTGCAGAAATTGAGAGACGCGAGTGTAGCGGTATATAGTACGAGAATTGCGTTCGCCGCTCGCTTGTTTATCACTCTATGCGCGCGTTCATTACATCGGATCGCGCGCGATCGTATTTTTTCGAATCGACGTCGTTTTCATGTCTGACTGTGTAAGCGGGAGTTTTTCGGATAAAAAAAAAAGTAAGCAAAGCAAGGAAGAATTAGCGTCCGCAAGAAACTTGGCAAACTTGTCATTTCTCTCTCGCAAAATGCCTTTCAAAATAAACGATAAAAAAAAAAACTCCGACACACAACACGTACAGCAAGTTTCTCCGGTTTCTCGCTGATATCAATTTATCTTTCTAATTCTAAAGTTTCAGCGACAACGGCAACGATTTGTTGTGCGGATGTAAAGTGTAAACGAAATAAAGTGCTGAAGGAAATAAAACGGTTGTATCTGATAAAATGTACCGCGAATGATGCTTTGACGATGTCTCGATATCGCGCGAGAGTGAAAGGAATTTATTGGAGTTTGAAGTCGCAAACGTTCCTGCGTCGGTATCGTATCAATGGATTTACTAAAGATTCCCAGGAGTTCTTTCGCGCCGATGTGCATCCGCTGCGGAAATGCACCTGCAAGATATACGAGGCTTACGTGTGCCGTACCTGCGTGTATACGAATGCAAATGTTACGTATTTGACGTATTTAGGGCGTGCCAAAATTCGGCAGAACTCCCGTACCTTCTTCCATATCTCGCTCCCTTTTACATGAACTCGTTTATAAAAGGCTTTGTAGGAGCCCAACGCTGGATCCTATCCTTCCTACCAATATCTTTTCCGCGATTCTTTCCGCCGCGAGTCTTTCTTTCCGATAAAATATTCTCTTCGAATCGCTTACGTTTCCTACTTTGCGCTCGGCGTCTCGCGGAGAATTCTTCCGAAGGCAGTAATCATGACGACCTCCGCGAGCTCTCATCGTTCATTCCTCGCCGGGAGAGGGCTATAATGGATATCTCGCATCTCGCGGTGATCTATTCGCGTACGCGACACTTTGGACAAATTTAAATTCAGTCGATCTGACCGAATAACGGCAGAGTGTACGTTGTCACGTTTCTCACGACCGTCGGCCCCGCGGCCACGCGTGAATCCACTTTCCCCGGGAAAGTTTCCTAAGACTATCCCGGCCGTACTCGCGATTCCCTCTTTTTCGTACTTCGTAAAAAGTAAGAGCATCCGTCCCGGCCGAGGACGACGGCGGCAGCGATGGGGGTGTCCGACATTCCGGGCATTGAGAATGCGCGTCTTCGCATCATTCCGCCGCTGATCTCACGAGGGGTGGGTTTCAATTTCGCGCGTGAATCCATGAAAATCTCGATTGCACTTACTTCCGGACAGTTAAGTGGCGCGCTGGATGCTGCGGGGGGGGGGGAAGGGGAACCCACGGAGATCTCTCTCCCCCGGCCGAATGAAATAGCGAGGCGAATGGGAAAAGAAAGAAGTAGGAAGAGAACTCACGACGGCGCGCATGACAGGACTCTTCTCGTCGTCGTCGTCATCCGACATACAGCATACTTGTGCGCGTCCCCGGTCTCCTTCCAGCCTCGCGTCCTACCTCCGCCAGCTACCTATCTACTTACCCCACTGATTCCCAACCCTGGTCCCTATGGCAACGCACTTAAGCTCACTTTAGTATTTCAGTCTCGGGCACAACGTTTGCATCCCTCTTAGCCTACCGGTCGCATAAGTATTGCCCCGCGTGCGAATTTCATTGGACGTACAAAATCGTTTATGCGTTCTCGCGTGACTCTCTCTTTCTCTCTCTCTCTCTTTCGCCTCCTTCTCTACCCTTCTCTTTATCTCCTTCGTTTCACCTCTTTGTCCTCCCAATTTCGTCCTTGCACGTATGTCTCTTACACTCCCTACATTCGCATTTCCGCTTATCCTACATTTAACTCTGCTTAAATTTCAAACACAGATTTAACGCGCGAATTTTGCTCGGCATCGCGGTACCGTAAGTGTATACTCTTTGGCGACCGGCTTCGTTCTACACGCTTTGTTGTATGCCGCTCTGACTGTCGTGCGAGCCTCGCCTCATGCTTGCTTGCAAATGCTGACTGAACGTATTGTACTCCAGCGCTTGCGGGAGCATCTGTCGCGGATGTGCCCTCGCGATTCCTTTAACCGGCTTCGGATTAGTCCCGAAGCGTCTCGTATTTCAATCCGCGTCTGTCCTCGCGGCTTTTAGAGCTGTCTGAGCTTTTATTGTATCGCCGCATGTAAAATGGCCGATTTGGAAAGCTTATGTAACAGAATATTTTCATAAAGCAAACTTTCTCTTGATACAATCTATTGTTACATATTCATGGTCTCTTTTATATTCTTATATATTTTTGTTTAGTAATATTCTGTTATGTCACTTTCATGTTATTTTTACGAGAAAAATACATTAAGTATTTTGCTCGTATTTTCTTAAACAAATTAATAAGAAATAGATAAAACCAAGAAGAAATCACTTCCCCCCTTACTCAACAAGCATTTTAATAAAAATTCTTTTCACAAAAATTCCCGAAGATGACAAAATAACTTAATAAAACTGTTTGATTATTAAATTATGTAGATAATAAATGTTTTAACAAGTAAATAATTTTTTCAAAATAGACAGAATATACAGAAAAAAAATCAATATCTTTAGTTCTTTTGAACTAAAGAAGTAATGTAAATTTGGAAAAAATTTTAATAATTAAAAATAAAATAAAGTTTTGTCTCTCTCTGAGAATTTGGTCTTTGTTATTTGATCCAATATTGAGGTATATGAAGTTGCCACCCAAATTTTCTACAGAATTGATATGACATTTGATTATCTACTATTCATCCACGTTTATCGATGAATAATCATTGTTATTTAATAAATGATATCAGAGTCGCTTTATTTTGCTTAATAAACTGCAAATAAGTTATAGCCAATCTTAATTGATACAGATTCGAATTAATTTACCTCGGTCTAACGTCTGTTGCTTTCGTACGATAATAGGTGTCTGTACACAGGGAACAATCCGTGCATTGTATCACTCTGAGAGCCGTTGATCGTGTTTGCCTTAGACCTTAGCTTCTATGACTACAGCTATTGGAGCGTTTGTGACGCACTATCGGTAACGGCTATCGATGAGAATACCTGATCCAGCGTTCTATTTTTCCACTCGTTAGGACGAATATATATATGTACGCGTGCTCGCTGTTCAAATGAAAATTTCGCGCTTGTTAATTCGCTCTCTCGAGGTAGTCACAAAACTGGATACATCGACGAGAATCGCCGATGAACTCTTTTTACCGTCGCGCCCGCTATATACCCCCGTTTCTGCAGCAGTCACACGATAAGATCTTCAACGTAGTTTGCGAGTTCAGCGTCATTGAGATGAAAGTTTTACGATCGAATTCCTAACCGTGACAGCCGCTATTAAATATCGATCGCCGGAACACGTGACTGGCAAGACATTTTCTCGCACTTAAACTCGCGGATAGGAAAATCGATTGTACGATAGGTGACTCGACGATTTATTGACACGAAAATTTGGATACAGATAAAAAAAAATATACTCTGCAGAATAAACTGAAATGTTTTGCATGTTTTAAAAACTGGTCGAATGTTTTATAAATTCGAATGTCAGTAACCGATCAGATCTCACATTTATCAATTCTACTTCATAATGCCAATAATGGCAGTTTGCTGTCAATAGTTTTTCAATGTTGCAAGGATACAAAAAATTTGTTGGCATTTCGTTGACCCGAAAGTTAAGCATTTATGTTGGTGTATCAGCTATCTGATATTCTAAAGCTTTTAAAATCATGTCAAATAATTTTTTATTATCAAAAAGTAACACAAAAGCAGTACCAAGAGACACACACGTCTCTTATGTTGACTGCGTATAAAGCTCCTTTCGAATATTAGGTATGTTATTACATTGAAAAAAAAAAAACGAAACATTCGTTGCGCAGCATTCTTATGTAAACTGCTACACGATAGAGTCTTTTAAAGTGCTTCAATTAATTCCATCCGATATAACCCCGGCTTAACTCTCGCTCGCTTCACTTTTTTATTCGAACTCCGCGCGCGCGCGCGCGCGCACCGGTTCTTGCAGAACACGTTTAAGTTTTAATTCTATTTCTTCAATGCAGACATCTTTACTGCGAGCCATTACGACTTTTAGATTTATTAACTATTTTAAATATAAAACGGCGCTACGTCGCGCACATTACTTCAGATTATGGAGCAATCTAAGGGATGGCATAAAAGTGGGAGAGACACGAAATGTCGTGTTAGCCCGTTGTTTTCCACACACACACACACACACTTATTATTTCATACATTATACGTAGATCCAACACCGCGTGTGGCCATCTAATTCTTCTCTCTCGTGTTAAGTGCCAACCATTATACCGCGGATCAACAGTTTAGCCGTTCCGATGTTAAATGTACGATGATAATGTACGAGGCGCATTATGCGCGACTTGCGATTGTATACTTTTTTCGGCGACGTGTTTTGGTGCATTGGGTTTCCACAGGACTGCCTAGGAGAGATTAATAGCCGGAATAAGGGGTCGGCGCGGAAAGTGGGAGCGACCGGTACAGTTCGCAAACATCGTATAATAGCGGGGTGGGAGATGGGCGAACCTCGGAGAGAGTGCCTGAATTATATGGATTTAGCGGGACGCACGACGAACGTTTTTGGACCGTTTACGGGATGACGCTGTTTATCAAAATCCATGAGAGAGAGAGAGACTCGACGGTCCGCGCCGTCGCTTCTTCCGTCGGCGGCGACAAAGAAAAAAAGTCGATGCGAGTTAACAAGGTGACGAAACGTACCGATAAGAGCGATATTTATTGTAAATGTTAATATACATTGTACTACGCGAAATAAAAAGGGCATAAAGTCCACCTTAATGAGCTGCCGTGGAGTTTATTACCCGGCGTTTAATGGCGGATTAAAACAGCTTTAAGAAGGATAGGGTGGATCGATGCACGGAGTTTACAATAAGAACTTACACTGCTGCGTTTCTGTAAGCACGCATTTAGAATGATAATATAAGGGAAAATGTTTGTGCGAATGGAACGGTCGTTTTAAAGAGCGAGCATAAAAATGCAATTTATCTATGTTTCTATCTATCTTTGTTTGTTAATTTTATTTTTCTGGTAAAAAATGCAACCTATAATGAACGATGTATTCCAATATTTCGATGTACTCCAATGTGTCCCTATTAATAACGCAAGCAAGACTCATTCTGATCAATAACGACGATAAAATAGAGTAATATTTTCCAATTGTAAAATGCACGATTTTATAATAAATTATACAATTATGAAAAAAATAATCGTACTAATTTTAAGAAGAAAAATATTGCTATAATTCTTAGCATCCGTGCTACTTTCTATGAAAATTGTTCAACAGAAGTTTATATTATCACTTATTATAATTTTAATTACTATCATAGATTAGAAATATACTCGCGACAATGTTCGATTATTGTCCGTGAATTTTCACATTCGTAACCGAGTTTATTACAACACAGCGGGGAATGCATTTGAACTTAAAAAAAAAAAGAAACCAAACTCTTTTAAACAATTCCAGATACGTCAAGCTATGTAGCACAATCGCAAGAGAGAGCTTTGTAAGGTAAATATTTGTATGTGATTCTAAACTAAATCGACCGTTTGACGGTGGTGCATTTACGTTACGGAAAAGCAAGACACGCCGTGAGGCAAGTTTTTGAGGGTCGTCAACGGATCAGTTTAGCAGTTTATCTTTTGAAAGTTCGTTCGCCCCCGCTAGTTACGATGCAGTTTTACCTCTGCTATCGTGAACTTTTACGGTGCTTTATCGAGCCTCCACTGGACATCATGTTCTCGTGACATTTTTTTCGAGGTTTTTACTGTCACGGCAGTTTGACCGTGCACGCGAAGACGGCTTTTGCGCCGCGACTTGTTTTGTGTATAGAAATGGAACTCAAATTACATTCTTTTTGTCGCGCGTATTATCAAGTGCTTTTTCGCACTTTTCTTATCATTGGATTTCATCATTAATTTAGCGTTCATAATGTACATTTGCGTAACTATGCGAAAACTATAGCGATACTTGATTTTTTTATTTAATTTCATGTGTAGATATTTAATAAGAAAAAAATGCAATCTATTTCGATGCATATTCGTACTTTTATGGTGCAAATCATGGCGTAGGATATATAATATGTTCCTTCTATGCACAAATAAATCGTCATAAGTAAATGCATGCATTTCAATAATTTCTTTACTTACCAATACAGCGACGCGCACCGGAGTTGGAATATAAATCTGTAAAATGCAAATTTAAATTAAAATAGCGTTCAAAATAATTAATATCTGAAAAAATAATTGTTGCGCTCCTTGAATTCTTTGTTCATCTTTTAAACACATATTTAATTAATTTTAAAAATGTATAATTCGTGAAAAGAATTTTCTCTTTTCTCTTCTAAAAGACTCTGTTAAAAATTTAATATTCATAAAAAATCTAAATAATTATAAATTTTGATCATGTTCATAATATTTTATATCTCTCTATGAATATTAAATATTATAATTATCTCATAAATATTTCAATAGAAT
>VBVQ01002034.1:371-18847 GCA_011636635.1 Tetramorium simillimum | reverse complement strand
GACGCGGTTGCTAGGGCGGTTGTTGATGTACAAGCCGCCCTTCAGATTTACGCCGGACTCCTCTCGTGGAGGACGCGCTTTCTTTGTATCATGGTTATTATAATAAAGTTGGTGTTACTTCGCAAACTGTCTTTGCCTTTCATTACGCGCGTGAGCCGCGTGTGACTGTGCGAGTGTGTGAGTGTTCCCGAGCACGAGAGCGCGAGTCGTGACGTCGACTCAGATCGACGGCTGAGGCGTAACAATATTTATTTTACACTAGAGCAAGCGCACAAGATGCAAGCTATAAGATGCAAGCACCTGCAGAAGCACAAAGCAATCTAAGCGCAAAAAGCCAAGCTAAGATTCGCCGAAGTAAAAGTCAGAAAAGCCGTACGATTATTCAAACTATATAATACTTTCGTCCTTCTCGGAGCGAGAGCGCGAGCCGAACAGCGCAGGGAATACGCGTTAATTCGTGCATTCCTTAAATCTCCCCTCCCTGGTCCGCGGCCCATCCAGCAATTCTAGAGCGACACGCGGCCGGAGAGAAAGAGAAAGAAAGAAAAGATCGCCACTTTACAGATCGCGGTGCAATCGCGAACATACGCATTCGTTCCCCCAAACAAGAAAAAGGAAAAGCAAGGCTACAAACGAGAATCAAAGTTTTAAAGCAGTCTGGTACTTTAACGTTGAGTTTATCATTCAAAAAAATCTGCAATAGTTTCGATAAGACTAGCGTTTGACCGCGTGAGCTTGAGTACGAGAGGCAAGACGAATTTCTTCGAAGTTACCTCTAGAGAATGCGAATTATACGTAATTATATTATTGCATATTCTTGTAGCTGACCTCGAGAGCTTTCTAAAATACTATAATCAAATGTTTTTTCGTGAAGTACTCTTCGAGTTATAAAGCTCCAAATTTGCAAAATTTTGATAAAAATACAAAATATCTCGTAAAATATTCACTTTCCGATAATCTTATCTTACATGATCCAGTTTCCTTACAAGATCCAACTAGTCAAGGTGAAATCCGAGCACGATCCAGCCAATCAAGGCGAGATCCAAGCACGATCCAGCCAGTCAAGGCGAGATTCGAGCACGATCCAGCCAGTCAAGGCGAGATTCGAGCACGATCCAGCGAGTCAAGGCGAGATCTTCTTTTGTGTACAATTACTTCAAGTGTTCAGAAACTTGACCATTTACTAGTATGCATAGCTCTAGGCTATGCTAAAAGTCGTCCCTAACTTTTTCAAGAACCCTAAATTAATATTTCTGCAAACCTCTCTAATCCGGTTTTCAATGGTTGTAGACTTTTGCGAATAAACTATATCTCTAATATAGCCCCAGAAATAAAAATGTAGGGATGTCAAGTCGGGTGATTTTGGAGACCATTCTTGAACTCGACTGCCCATACCTATTTACCTATTCGGGAATCCATTGTTTAAATATTGTGTAACGACTCGAGATCTATGAGCTGATGCTCCATCTTGTTGGAACCACATTCGTCTGACAATGAGTAAATCATTGTCGACATGTCTCAAGAGATTGGGCAGGTCATCTTGAAGAAATGTTAGATAGGTTGTCGCATTGAGATTATGATGTATTGAGGAATGTGGGAATATCAAGAGAATGTTATTGACGATAACATCTTTATTCGGCACGGACTACTGTCGAACTGCTGGCCTTACAAGAGTCTCCCCCCACTCACGCCTCCACAGGCATACTTTCGTACACGCATACACCACACTTCTCCCTTCTCATACACCAAGTTGTGGCGGGCGGAAGACTTAACGACTTTTCTCAATTTTCTCTTCGCTCTTAACTATACATATGGTATTACAATAACTGCCCTCTTAGCGTCGGTGACTCGATACAATTCTGTTGTTATTGTTTAGCCATAGAAGCTTTCCCCGCCAGTCTTTTCGACCTTCTCGGTACAATAGTTTCGACCGTATCGTTTCCCGACGCTCACGGCTTACTCTCGCTCGGATTCTGCGAACATTTTCTAATCTGGTTACTGTGTCGTTTACTCGTACCCCCACTCATAAGGACTACATGTGTTACCGACGTTTTGTTTTCGGTCACGGTTGCACTTGACCACTCGGGTGCATTTTTGCTGTAGTCTCTCACTCGCACTCTCTCTCCTACCTCGAAATTGATGTTCCGCCCTTTCAGGCTATTTCTAATCTGCGCTGTTTGCTGTTTATCTACTCTATCCGCAATGCGCGGCCGTAGCAGGCTAAACTGAGTTCACAATTCTCGCTTGTACAATAATGATGCGGGTGTAACGTCTGTCGTTGCATGGAGGGTTGTACGATAATCGAAGAGAAATCTTTTAACTGCCTCGTCCGAGCTCTCGCCGCTGCGTATCATTTTTTCAACTTTATCATTAAATGTTCCGACTAAATTTTCTGCCGCCCCGTTCGACGCCGGGTGGTGAGGCGGTGTAAACGTGTGCTTAATCTTAAGTCCTGCGATAAACTCTCGAAATTTGCTGCTTGTGAAAACCGTTCCATTATCGGTGACTAATTGATATGGCAACCCGTGACGCGCGAATATATCTTTGAAAACCCCGATAGTTTTCTCTGCCGTCGTGTTATTTTTCATATTGGCTATTTCCGGCCATTTCGAATGCGCATCGATTACAGCTAGGAACATCAGTCCATGGAATGGACCCAAAAAGTCGGCATGTATAAGGAACCAAGCTTGCTCCGGCCATCTCCATGGCGTTAAGGTTACCCGCGGTGGCGCCTTACTTAACTCGAGGCATGCTTCGTACGATTTCGCAATTTCCTCGATATCGTTATCTAGAGATGGCCACCATAGGTATGACCGCGCGATTTGTTTCATCCTAACGATTCCGAAGTGGCTGGCATGTAGTTCCTCAAGAATAGTCGCCCTCAATTCACGCGGTATCACGACTGGCGCTCCCCATAATAAGCAATCCCCTTCGATACTTAACTCATTTCTACGATTATAATACTTATTGAGTTCTGAATTTGACTTTTGAGCATCTCGCGGCCAACCCTCTGTAATTGCACGTTTCACTTGATTACAAATTGAATCTCGTCTCGAGGCTTTCGCAACTGTTAAGGAATCGATGCAAATGCGATCGGTCGCTCTCTTTTTTCTCGATCTCGTTGTATTAACGCGGCTCCTAATCCATACGCTGACGCGTCGCATGATAATATAAGCTCGAGATATGGGTCATAACGCGCCAAAACTTTTGGAGAAACCATCTCTTCCTTAATTCTAACAAACGCTTTTTCGCATTCCGCTGACCATTTCCACTCCGATTTACTTTGCAGTAATTTATACAATGGTTGTAATTTTTGTGCTCGATTTTCGCATGTACGCATCGTGTACAGTCACGCCGCCTAGGAAAGACTGTAATTGCTTAACGTCCCGTGGCCTTGGGGCCTCGCGTATTGCGCGAACCGCTTCCTCTGTCTGGTGAACTCCCTCTTTATCGACAATAAATCCAAAATATTCAATCTTGTCTTGGTTAAATGAACATTTCCTTTTATTTACTTTGAGTTCGCATTCCTCAAGTCGCTGACAAAGACTTACTACATTATTGTAATGTTCCGTTTTCGATTTGCCTGTAGCTAGCACGTCGTCTAAAAAAAATTGTACGTTTGGGAGATCAGCTGTGAGTTTATCCATTAGGTTTTGAAATTCTGCTGGCGCTGATGATATTCCGAATGGCATGCGCGTATAACGGAACAATCCCTTGTGCGTGTTGATCATTACGAATTTCTGGCTATCCTCTTCGAGCAAGACTTGCTGATACGCGTGCTTTAAATCAATTTTCGTAAACTTTACTCCTCCCGCTAAACGTCTGAATAAAGATTCTTTTCTCGGCAGCGGGTATTGTTTAACAATTAATGAGGGATTTAACGTGGTTTTGAAGTCCCCACAGATTCTAACTGATCCATCTTTTTTTTTTATAACTGGAACTATTGGAGTTGTCCATTCGCTGCTGTCTACCGGTTTAAGAATCTCTCTGCTAACTAAACTATCGATTTCTTCGCTGACTTTGTCAATTAATGCAAGCGGCAGCAGCCGTGATCGCACAAATTTCAGCTGTGTTCCTGGTTTCACTTGAATTGAGACCTTGCCTTTATCGAAGGTTCCTGTTCCGTCGTCGAAAAATTTTGGAAATTTTTTTTCAATTAACCTGACTATTTCTGTTTTTGTTTCCGATGCTTCGATCGCCTGAAGAGCTACGCCTGGCCATGGCCACAATCCTAATTTTTTTAACCACGGCCGACCGAGTAACGGTGTTTCTACTTCCACGATGTAACAATCGTCTTTTGCCTTTACCTCGTTAAATTCGATTTCTAAATCGCGCATGACCCCCGACGGTTTAGTTAACGCTCCGCCTACTACGCGAAATTCCTGCTCCGGTTCTTCGACGGCGACCGTCGGAAATTTTTCCATTTTATCCTTATTTGACATCGTTGCTACCGCGGCTCCCGAGTCTAATTCCATACGTACGCGCGTTCCGTTTATCAAGATATTTACAAACTGGGGATCCACGCAGTCCCGGATTTCATTTACCCAATTTTTCTGGTCGTTGCCGCGTGCTTTCTCGAGGATATATAGGCCGTGGTCTTCTTGGAAATCTTCTTCGCTGTCCTCTTCTATACCGTGGTTGTTTTCTTCTTTCTCGGCTTCTATATTGCCGATCGTCAAGGTCTTGGCCGGGTTGTTGCATTTTACCTTCAAGTGACCTTTTTGCCCACAATGATGACACGGGTAATTCCGAAAATGGCATGCCGTCGTCTCATGTCCTGATCTTCCACAGCAAAAACAAAACGGCGCATTTTGTTTTGACGTACTCGCCCCTTGTTGTTTCCGTTACTCCGGTGTCGCTGATTCTCTCGTTCAGCCTCTTCCTCCTCTTGCGTTCCTCCAGCCTCTGCCCCAGCGTGCAAGGTGATGTATCTCAGCGTTTGTTGCTGTGATAGGCGTTTACTGTTGGCCGTCTCGAAACTCGTGGCTTGAGTTACCGCGTCACTGAATGTTTTTGGTTTTTGTCTATATAGCTCGACTTTAGCTGCTTTGTCGCGTACTTCGGCTATGAACTAGTCACGTAATCTCTCATCGCTATTCGAGAATTCGCAATATCTTGCGGCCAATCTCAATGCGGCAACGAAATCCGCAATCGATTGTCCTTGCTTTTGCGTAATCTTCGCGAATTTGGCTCTTTCCGCAATCTCGGATGGGAGTGGCGACAAATGGTCTTGCATTATTTTAGTCAATTCCTCAAATGAGAGGTCTTTTAACTTCCTCGAAGCAGCCAAACTTCGGAGTAAATTATACGCGTTCACTTCCAGTCGTGTTAACAAAACCGCTGATTTCTTTGCGTTCGGAACATCACAAGCAATAAAATGAAATTCTAATCTCTCCACGAAAATTTCCCAATCGTCCTTTTCAAGATCAAACTTCACTAACACGTTCTGGTTATTATTATGATTGGTGGCCATAGCCATTGCGACCGGCTGTGTGCTCTCGTCCTTCCCGTGGCCACGTGCTATGTTTTTTACTTTTGCCACAAGCAATCTGCGTAATTGTTCAAAATTCGCGCTGGTATCGAACAAAACAGAAAGTTCTCGGAGCTTGTCTTGTATTTCCAGTTTACTCAACCGATATATCCACGACGTTCGTTTCCGAGTACTACTCGCTTCCCCTGTCTCGTGTGACTCTCCTACTGAACTT
The DNA here is from genome assembly GCA_011636635.1 of Tetramorium simillimum. Taxonomy (NCBI): domain Eukaryota; kingdom Metazoa; phylum Arthropoda; class Insecta; order Hymenoptera; family Formicidae; genus Tetramorium; species Tetramorium simillimum. The sequence goes on along the minus strand of VBVQ01002034.1, from coordinate 13,142 downwards.
CCGTCACTGAGTTCGTTCTCTTCTCTATTTCAGGTCGAATCACTGTGCTTTTCTTTGTTATCATCCATTCACCTTTCCCAATACTACCTTTAATGACTCTGTATAATGTTAAGAGATTTTCCGTTAGAGAATAAAGAGAACACCCGGAGGAGACTGTAATACCCGTTAGGTACTGTGACGTCGGTTATGTCGGAATAGAATAGAGTAAAGAGGAGTTCACTCGAGGTTTCGATAGGAACGATCTTTATTAGAGGAACGTTACAAACGAATTGGGCTGATTCGACAGCAAATTTTAATTCCGTAGTTTGAAAAGCGGGCGGAATGTTTCGACAATAATTATTGTCGAAACATTCCGCCCGCTTTGACAACTTCCCGTTAGCGAAATATTAACGAACAAAAAGATTTCACGTATTTAAAGAGTTATTGAGAACTGAGAGTCTTCCGTCAGTTTTGGTAGGATGCACAATTTAACAATCGGTCTTTTATATGTCGAGTTAGCCGTTTTTACTGTCACTAGACCGTCATTGCCGGGATGAGTTTCTGTAATCCGCGCGAGAGGCCACTTGGCGGGAGGAAAGCGTTCGTCCTTAATCAGCACTAGGTCGCCCTTTTGAAAGCATCCTACTTTCGATGCCATTTAGAGGACGTCTGGAGTTGATGCAGATATTCGGAGGACCAGCGTTGCCAGAACGATTCAGTCATTTGCCGTAATAACTGAAGTCGCAACAGCCGATTCGTCGGTATGTCATGCAGCGAAGGTTCTGGAACAGTGGTGAGAGCCGAGCTGATGAGAAAGTGTCCAGGAGTGAGCGCAGATGAGTCAGAAGGGTCATCCGAAAGTGCAACGAGAGGGCGAGAATTTAAGATCGCCTCAATTTGAATTAAAAGAGTGGTGAGCTCTTCGTATGTGAGTAGAGCATCACCGATGACTCTCCGGAGGTGGAATTTAACAGATTTCACTCCGGCCTCCCATTTTCCACCGAAATGAGGCGCGGAGGGCGGGTTAAATTTCCATGAGACGCCATCGTTGGCGAGACAGTTTGCGATATGAGACCATTCTTTGGAGGAAGCTGAGAACATCTTTCGCAGCTCTGAGTCAGCACTGATGAGATTTATCCCACAATCGCTCGTTATCGTTGCACAGAGTCCCCGTCGTCCTGTGAACCGTTTGTAGGCAGCGAGGAAACCGTCGCACAGTGGGCCGGATTCAGATTTAGGCGGCCAAAATGTAAAAATCATTTGAAAACTTGTTTATAATATATTTTCTTCCCTTTAGCGTGATCCAGGACTAACGACGAGGACGTAGGAAGATGTAGCCCCTTTCTTTTTACATTTAATTTTTTTTATTTGTTAACGTTTAATTCCTAATTCGTCAGCCATCAAATAATAAAAGGACAGATTCAGACCGCAGAAAGAACAGAAGAAAAGGGTTGAATGCTGGAGTCAAGCGAGCTCTCAATAAACGACTCAAAATCAAAACACTCCAACACTCCCTCCCGAGTTTGACTCCAGTATGTTTTTCTTACGACTCAAACTCGATCTCATACCGTCATTCACTACAAAAACTATATAGATATGTATATGATAACATGTAAACTCTAAATCTACGTTACTAAACAATAGTCTTTGACGTTAATGTATAAAATTATATAATGTAAAATCAACTTGTTTCATTCAAGTAAACTTAAACTACGTTTTATCTTAGGACTTTAGCGTTATCTTTAAATTTCCAGTCATTTTGCTGTTATACATTTCTTTTTGTTCATACTGTCTTCTTCTCGTCCATCCCGTTGTTACCTTTGATTCACCGACTTCCTAAAATTTCACAAATTACAAGTACCAGTCGTTATTATGTCATAATATTCTTTAATATTTATACCGTCATAAATTTAATTCATTTAAACGAACAATCATAAAAAAAATAACTATTCAAAACAATCGTAGTTTATAATTTTATTTCGTAATTGAACATGGAGTTCAGAACTCAAGGGTTTCGTCATTATATCAGCCCATTGATTTTTTGTTGAAACCCATTCAATAACAATACGATCGTATTTAACACATTCTTTTACATAATCCTGGTGTATCTCTGTCATATGTCTCAGTTTATTTCCTCCACTAGTCTGTGCACAAATGGTTGCCGCTTTGTTGTCGCATCTAAGTACAGCAGGGAGTAAACTGTTATTAGTTAAACGCATTATAGTTTTGTTAATGGCAATTATTTCCTGGCAAGCTTGGCTCATTGCCACGTACTCTGCTTCACAGGTAGAAAGAGCAACATAACTTTGTTTATTTGCGCGCCAAGATATTGTATCTCCAAAAAGTCGTATTACAAAACCACAAGTAGAAATTGATGATTTGCAATCGGCAAAACTAGCATCAGAATAAGCTATTAGATCGTTCCGTCGTCCTAAGTATTTTAGACCAACAGTTTTCGTACCTTTCAGGTATCTAAAAACCCTTTTAACCATGTTCCACTCGTTTTCAGTTGGGTCAATTTGATGTCTACTCAGAACGTTCACTGCATAAGCAATATCTGGACGTGTAGCACCAGCCAAATATAAAAGACTACCAATAGCTTCTCTGTACGGAATATTAAGAACATCTTCTTTAAGATCGTTATCTTCGTCTTGTTCACGTTCTCGTCTTTCACGATTCGCGACTTGTCGTGTTATCATAGGGGTGTTTTGAGGGAACTCTTTATCGAATCCGAACTTCGTCAAGATTTTGTCAATATACTTTTCCTGAGAGATCGTCATGACTCTCGTTTTTCTATTTCTTTGGATGTTCATACCTAGAAAAATCTTTGGCTCTCCCAGGTCAGTCATTTCAAATGAATTCATTAATTCGGTCTTTATTTCCACCAATTTCTTATTGTCGTTACTTGCCAATAACATATCGTCCACGTAAATGAGTAAAATGACTTTGGATGATCCGGAACTCCACGTAAACAAGCAAGGATCATAATCATCATTTACCATCCCTACAGCATTTGCCACTTCGGTAAACTTCTTGTTCCATCTTTTAGGACTGATTCGTAACCCATAAAGAGCTTTGTTAATTTTGCACACTTTGGACCCTCGTATTTCATCTGAAATTTCTATTCCGTCTGGAATTTCCATGTACACTTCATCTTCTATCGTCCCATTAAGAAAGGCAGTTTTAACGTCTAATTGGCATACATCAAGATCATGAAAATTTATTAATGCCAGTACCGTCCGTACAAGTGTCAGTCTAGAAACAGGTGCATACGTTTCTTTCAAGTCATATGAGTTTGTATCTTTAAATCCTCGTATTACTAGCCTTGCTTTGTATTTAATATTTCCAAGACTGTCGTTTTTTCGTTTAAACACCCATTTTGAGTCAATAATATTTGATCTTTTACCATCTTTTCCAACCTTTGGGCGATCTACTAAAGACCATACTTCATTTTTCTCCATGGATTTTAACTCATCGTTAATAGCCTTAATCCATTCGTTTTTCTCTTCAGACTGTACGGCTTGTTTGTATGTTTGAGGGTCGTTATTAATTTTTGCGTGTAGGCAGTGTAGTATTTCATCATCTGGAATATCTTTCGTTTTCGCAAATTCTTCCTCTAGCGTTGGAAACTCATATTCCTTCAAAACTGTCATTGCTTCTGTAAGCTTAATAAAACTCGTATCAATAATTTTCCGACTTCGAGTAGCATAAGGCTCTCGTGTCCTTGATTGTACGACTTTTTGTTTCTTAAATGATTTATCAGTATTTTCTTCCTCTGGTTTTAACTGTCGTTTTCGGGGTCTACCTCGTTTCCTTCTTTGCTCTCCCTCCGTTTCCAACGTCACACTGTCGTTCTTCTCACCTCTGAATACGTCATTTTCTTCAAATTGTATATATTCTTTGTTTTCCGACTGAATTGTTTCAGAAAGTGGCCAGTTTTGAATTGAATCCGTTTTATATTTATCTCCATATACAATTTTTTCATTAAATCTGACGTTTCTCGATTCGAAAAATTTACCCGATTCTGGGTTCAAAAATACATAGCCGGAATGAGTATATCCTACTAAAACTCCTCGTACTGCTCGTGCCGAAAACTTGGAGTCTGGTTTTCTCGTAATTGACCAATAAGCCAAACAGCCAAATCGTTTTATTTGATTTACATCATAATGAAAATTTGGCGCAAATTTTTCAAGAGGGGCTATAAAATCGATTGATTTGTGAGGGGTTCGATTGTACACATAAATAGCTGCTCCCAAGGCTAAGTCCCACATATTTGAAGGAAGTTTTGAGTCAAACATGATTGATCTTATCCTTTTCTGTAACGTTTGATTAAATCTCTCAGAAATTCCATTATGTTGCGGAGTATCTGGACAAGCAGTTTGTCTTTCTATTCCTTCGCGAATTAACACATCGTTTGTATACCCTCCCATGTACTCTGTTCCTTGATCTGATCTCAGGTAGCAAATTTTTTCGTCTTTGCCAAGTAGGTTTCGCGAACTCTTGATAAACCGTTCCAAACAGTAGCCAGTTTCGTCTTTCGTTTTCATTGGGTACGCTAGAGCCATACGCGAAAAATCATCAATAAATACAGAAATGTAATGAAACCCATGTGGATGGGTAGACGGAGAGATTTTGCCCATCACATCTGAATGTATGATTTGTAACGGTCGCGTTGCTCTATTTCTTTCGCTTCGAAAAGGTAATTTTGATAATTTAGTAAGTGCGCATATTTCACATTCGAGAATACTATCGTCAAAAGTTACAGATTGCAGATCCTTGTTATTTTTCCATAGTTTTTGCAGCTTACGCAAGTAATTGACTGACGCGTGACCCATACGTACGTGCCAAAGCATCGCTTTATTTGTTTTGATTAAATCACTATATGATTTAATTAAAGAGGAATCACTCTCAAGCAATTCAACCGTCGGCAAGTCATCCAGATTAGTTAGTTTTCTTTTTGTGATTAGCGTATCAAAATCTGAAAATATATAATTATCGATTGTATTTTGTTCGTTTGTGATCCCTACAGACCCTTCACCCGAAGTTTTATTGATCTTATTTTCACTAGTCTCCAACTTGTTATCCTCGTTCATTCGTTTATTAATTGTAGAGTCATAATTTTTGCACTCATTATCAACTGTCGTTTCTTTAGACTCGGTAAGACTTATCTCGCGATTTTGATCTGAATCCCGTTCTACCGTATTCGCGTCAAAAGCAATCGCATCAAACAAATCATGTCGTTTCTTATCGATTTGAAACTCAATTAACCAATAAGGACTCTCGTACACGCCTGTGGCAAATATTTTATTCGTTATAGGATCAAAAATGTTTACGCATTTATCGTCTAAATAGGTTGTCAAACCCGCTTCTGCAAAGCGTCGTAATGAAAGTAAATTTTCGGAAAGTGACTTAGAATAGATAGTATTATCCAGTTCAAGTATTTTCTTATTATTGGTATTTGTAATCAAGCTCACAATACCTTTACCTTCAGCAATTAAATCTGCTAAGCTATCATTATTTGCACATTTAATGACACCGGACCCTTTATTATTAAAAGAACTAAATATTTCCTTTGAATTCGTAAGATGTTCGGTTGCACCAGAATCCACGATAAATGACACGTAGCTATTATTTTTATTACCCACGTAGCTATTATTTTTATTACCGTCATCTTTCGAAGAATTTTTAATATTTTTTGTATTGTGAAAACAACCAGTGGACGAAAAAGATTTACCTTGATTATTAGATTGACATCCAAAACAGTATACAGACGCAACATTATTCGATTCACACATACCTGGATTATTTTGCTGGTGAGATGCAAAATGAATTGTCGGGGTTTCACTTGTTCCAGTCCGAGATTGGTTTTGCTGATGATTCGTGTTATCTTTCTTATTCTTAGATTGTTTTGGAGTACTACTGTCGTTTACTTTATTCGACTGTCGTTTACTGTCGTCACGAGCTTGTTTAAATGACTGTGAGTTGTGATTATATCTATTTCCTTTAGCCTTAAAGAAACGTTTGTTTCTGGCATGCAGACGACTATAGGATTTATTGTTTTGGTTATTATATCGTTTCCATTTATAACCACCTCTGCCTGTAACATTTCCCTGCCTAGACATTCGCTGAGGACACTCGTATGCTTTGTGAGTAGTAAATCGTTGGCATTCATAACATTTACGCAAACCTTGACCCTTTCGAGGACACTCGTTTTTCATGTGACCGTAGTCATCACATTCATAACATCTTTCGTTCACCCACTTAGTTTGCTGTCTTGTATTAACTAAAGAGACAGAACCTATCGTACCGGTTTTTGTACTTGGATGATTACTAGTCGTTGTTTGGGCACGATTAGCTTCTGCCTGAAGTATGAATGATTTTAGCAAATCGTAGGTCAAGCCCTTGCCAGTTTGATTTTTTGTTATAAACTCGACTGATTGAACTTCCGGCACTTGATTCATAATTGCATTATACAGAGCATCACGTTTCTCATCATTGGATAAAGGAGTTGAACCTTGAATTGACTCATAATTATGTACAATTTCTTCAAAACGATCCATGAATTGCATTGCAGTTTCGCGACTCGCATTATACTGAATTGAATATAATTGTTTTCGTACGCTTACACTCGTTACATTGACTTCACATCGTTTAAACTCTTTTATTTTATTTAACATTTCAACCGGATCTTTAATTTGCAAAATTTTTGTATGATAAAATTTATCAACTCTATTTATGAGAATATCGCGAACTTTAAACTTGTGTTTTTCTTTCAAAATATCATTTAAACCTTCAGGCGGAGCAACTGTCTTATCAATTACATACATTAAATCAATAGTACGCAATTCCGATGCCAAAAACTCATAAAAGTGTTCATATTTTACCCGCGGTTCGAGTTTATAATCACGTTTTGTACTACTATCTTTACCAATTAATTGAATTTTAATCGCCTCTGTAACTTGATTCGCAAAACCGTGAGAATCAATAGAAGCAGTATTTGAGCTAGTCTTACCGTTAGTTATACCAATCTTTGCTTCAGCATGCTTAGGTTGACCATTATCTACCGATTTTTTATTACCGTCGTTCAATGTACTTGTCGTTTTTGTGAGTATCCGAGGTTCAATCGCAATTTTACTATTAGGAGAAAGAGTTACATTAGACTCTATTCTCGGTTTCTTCGCTCTTTCATCATCCAGCTCGCGCTGTCTAAGCCATATTTTAAGATTATCTTGCATTTTGGAATGCAAGTTTATCGTTATGCTCATCATACGTTCCAGATGTTGAATTTTATTATCAAGCCTTTCTTCAAGATTAACTGCCTTTTTGTTCTGTCCGTTGTCTGTCTGTTTTGGCTTTTCCAAGGCTTGTTCCTTACACGGGTTATCTTCCTGTTCAATACTGTCGTTCGAATCTTTATGTCGATCCTCATTTTCTCCGGGATTTTCCTCAGTTGTTCCACCATCTGGATCAGCTAAAAGTCTTTCTTCATCGCTATCGGTGATATTGTCATTATTCACCTTTGCCTCAGATATTTTACTTCTTCGGGTATCGCCACTGTCTGATCTGTGCTCTTGTTTTGCACTTATAAGCTCTGCTCTTAAATTCTCCCACTCGTCTTTCAGAGATTTTCTGCCTTAAATACAAATTACATTCATTAACTTCTCGTTTTAGAATTGTCAATTATCTTCCCACTTTAGAAAATAATGACTGTGTATCGATTTAATAATTTCGATACTAAAATGTACAAAAGCCCGCTCTCAAGCCACTCAGACTGAACACAAGTCATAGTGACTCAGAGCAGATTTGCTCTTTCACACCCGTTACTGCCGTGTGTTTCCGAAACAAATCTAGTTGCTCCAGTCTTCAGAAATGAACACAATTTCATTCGACTAGAACAACCCAGACAAACAGATTCATATGATTTCCATTACAAACCATTCCGAACATAAACCATCGTTACCAGTCTCTCGTTCACATTGTAAAGATAACATTCGTTAACGGTCGTTACACAGTCGTAAATAAGAAAATATTGTAAATGAAAAATACGTACTCAAATTGATTATTTCACCTGACGAAAAAGTCACAGTGAAAAATGCTTCATCAATCTTGACCTCCGCTTCAATATCTTCAACTGTCTCAATGAGTAATGCACGTCTGCATCGCTCTATTACTTTCTGAACCGTCGACATTGTTTATTAGAAGTTAACCTCTTGTAATTTGTCAATTTTTAATTTATTTATTTAGGTTACAGTAACCTGCAACATATCGATACGACTAAATCGATAATCGATATCGCTATACCGGTAATCGTTTGATGTCACTCGTAACGTTATCTATCCGCAATGAGTTTTACGATTTCGTTTTCCAAGCATTCAATATTGCATCATTATCAATACAACTAGATCATACACACAATTCTACAAACGTCGTTTTAACAGCCATGGTTCAAAAAGTACTTTTATGCACACAGTTAAAATATCAGAGTCTCTCTCATCGTTCCAGGAGACACGATGAACAGAAACTCATTCTCACTCATTCTCACATTACCTTACTTTCTAAAAAACCGGCACGTAGCCTCATCGATCAGAACATTCCATTTTTCCTTTTCCTACTAAATTCCTTCCAAACAATTATACTTTTGCGCAGTGGAAGCGTGCTGGGCCCATAACCTGTTAACGTTTAATTCCTAATTCGTCAGCCATCAAATAATAAAAGGACAGATTCAGACCGCAGAAAGAACAGAAGAAAAGGGATGAATGCTGGAGTCAAGCGAGCTCTCAATAAACGACTCAAAATCAAAACACTCCAACATTATTTTTTATTTTTTATTTTTTTATAGTAGTAGTAGTAGTAGTGTGCTTTATTTACTGACGGACTCCCCGTGGGGTTTGCCGTCATCTTCCTTCATACAATTGTCCTTTTACATCTCTCTTACTTCCTAGCTTCGCTGTATTCTTTCTCTCTCACAATAAAAATTCACCTCTCCCTTCCTCCGTTCATCCCTCGTTTACCCATTCGCACCATATTCATCCATCCATATCTCCTGTCTATAATATTTTTATATACTCTTATATACTCTTACAAATTTTGTCTCCTCCATTTCTCCCCTCTATCTTATCTCTCATCATCATCCTTCCATACTGTACTCTTATCCACTCGTCCATCCACGCTCTTCTTCTCCTTCCTTCCCTTCCTCACACTCATCCCAGCGCTCCCTCTCCTCGTTCCATATTCCTTACGTCTCGCCATCCACATTTCTTACATTATCTTATCTTATCCTTACGCCTTCCTTCTGTCATCTTCGCATCACACTCATCCTTCCACTCCCTCCCATTCATTCCTCCCTCTATACAGATGTCCTTTTTACATTTAACCTTTATCTTACATCTTACTTACAAGCTACGTTACATTCTATCTCTCTTACAATAAATTCATACATCATATAAGATAACCCTTTCACCTCTCCCTTCCTCCGTTCCTCCCTCGCTTACCCATTCACACCACGCTCATCCATTCATATCTCATGTCTATAATACTTTTATAATACTCTTACAAATTTATTCCTTACGTCTCGCCATCCACAATTCTTACAGTATCTTATCTTCTACTTACGCCTTCCGTCTGTCATACACGCATCACACTCATCCTTCCACTCCCTCCGTTCATTCATCCCTCTCCTCACACTCATCCCAACTCTCCCTCTCCTCGTTCCAAATCCATCTCCTACCCTCCACCCATAGCCCTCTATTTTCCACCCTGACCCTCCTTCCTCTTGCTCTCTCTCTCTTCGCCGTCTCCACGATCCTCCACCTCATCCTTCGCTCCTCCATTGCCAAATCCTCGTCCACCTCCACTCCCCACCTCCTCCTTATCTCCCCCTCCTTGTCCATCACCTCCTCCCTGTCCTTTATATTTCTCATCTCCACAATTAGTACCCAATCCCCTTTCTCCCTTCTTCTTTCTTCCACTTCTCCTACTTCTATCCTCCTTCCCACAGCCACCTCCATTATGCCCTCCACGTACCGCTTCCTTGTCTCCGCGTCCTCGCCCTCCACTCCTCTCCAAACTATGTTCTTATGCCTCTTCTTTCCTCTTTCCTCTTCCTCTCTCCGCTTCCTCTCCCTTCTTTCCATCTCCTTCAATTTCATTCTTACCGCTTCCTCTTGTCCTTGCCCCTTCCTTTCTTCCTCTCTTTCCATCCTCGCCACGTGCTCTTCTCTCACTCTTCCATTCTTCCTGCCACAGCCCTCTCTCGTCTTCCCCTCGTTCTGTCTCTCTACTTCCTCCTTCGTGCTCTCATTCCTCTTCTCTCCGTCCCTCCCCATACCGTCATCATTTCTCTCTCTTCCGGCTACCCCTTCGTTGTCCTCTTCCTCCTTTGCCTTATCCGCCTCCGTTTTCTTCTCCTCCCCATCTTCCCTCCTCACTTCCTTCCTCTCACCCTTCTTTGCTTCCTCTCCCTTCTTAATCCATTCGAGCACCCTCTCCATTCCTTCCTTTATCTTCTTGATTTCCTTTCTCAGCTCCTTCACCTCCTCTCTCAGCTCTCTCACCTCCCTTGATACATCTGTCTCCTCTTTTCTTTCGCCTCCCTCCTTTCCTTTATCCATTTCTGCGACTTTCTCCTTCCTCCGTATCGCTCCTCTCAAATTCTTTCCTTAACCTCCTTATCTCTTATCTCGTTCACTGTCTTCCCGTCTCTCGCATTCTGTATCGATATCGATCGATTCTTCCCTACGCTCCCTTCCTCCTCTGGCGCCATCTCTACCTTTTTGATATCGACTATCGATCCCCGTCTTCCTTCCATCGCTCCGCGCCATCTCTGCCTACTTAATATCGATTATCAATCTACTCTCCCTGCTGTCCTCCGCACCATCTATTCTCCATCTCCGTAATCTCCGCGGCTCGCTCCAGCTTCCTCTCCTCTCCTCACCCTCCTTCTCCATCTGCCTCCTGTCTTCCTGTCAGACTTCCACCGATCTCCTGCTCCGCTTTCCGTTCTCCCCTGCCTCTCCCTTCATTCTCCAGTCTTCCTCCTCCCCTCCTCTCTCCGCTCCACACTTCTCTTCCTCACTCTCAGCCCTAACCACCCAGACACTCCGACTTTCCTCCGGACTAACCGCTCTCTCAACTACTCACTCCGCCATTTTTTCCCATCTCCCTTTAAAGTCTTTCTCTCTTTTATAATATGATTAAGCATGTACAAAGTAAAATATATTCACAAATTATTAATAATAAATGAAATATGTTATCTGTCGTTAATCAAAATATGTTAGTCATTACTTATTGTTAGTCATTACTTATTAAGTTTATCATGTATTGCTTTTATATTGCAAGAAATATTTTTTGACATTAATTTTTTAAAAATAATATTTGGATTTGATTATTATAAAAATCTTTATCTTTATTCGTCAAGTCTTCATTCCTCTTTTATTTACACACATGAAAACTACTGTTTTAATTTTATTGAGTGAGTGCTTATGAGAGCTTACGCTACATATATATTTATACAGTATATATAGAATAAAATATAAAATTATAAGTATAATAAAATAATGTAAAATAATATAAATTGATACTTAGAATGTAACTAATTCAGTAAGAGAAATAACAAAACATAATGAGAATGCTATTATCAATTTATATATCAATTTATGGTAATTATAATATTATAAAAAAGGCATTATTAATAAAAATTTTTATATCACTTATCATTTCACTGTGCCTGAGAACGCAAAATCTCAGCTCTTATTCATGAAATATAATCATTTCTATTTAAAAACAATTGTAGCTTCATTTCTGTATTAGTATTGTCTCGAAATGTTTTAAAGAATTTACTATTAAGAGGATGTGTTTAGGACATTCTGCAATTAAATTTTTTAATATTTTTTAAAATTTATAGCATATTTTTTGCAACTCTTGATATTTATATTATCAGGTTATCCGAAAGCTCCATCAGTCCTTCAAGCGTAAAGCACAAAGAAATAAAATACATCAAGAAATTAAACGCAGAAAATTGGAAAATATTAAGGCACTGATTCAATATCAAGATTTAATTGTATCTAGTGATAATGAAAGTGAAACTGATATTATTGTATTAGAGAATATTACATTTCGTCTGAGATAAATGAATCATTAATAGAAGGAAGTGTCCAAATTGAAAATAACAATGTTGATAATCATTCTAATAATTTTTTTGAGGCAGATACATTTGAGTTAGACATTGCTCAAAATGAAAATTCTCCACCCAGAGACTATCAAAATGAAACACATTTTAGTTCAAGCGATGATGAATCATTAGTTTTTGAAAACGATGAAGAGAAACAACAATATGTTATCGAATCTCTTACTGAATGGGCCTTAGAAAATGGAAATCTATCTATGAAAAAACTTGATAGCCTTTTGAATAGACTGCATCCTATTTTTCCTAGATGTCCAAAGAGTTACAAAACTCTGTTGAATACACCCTCTAATATTCCAATTAATCATTTTGAAAGTGGTGGCCAATTTTGGTATAAAAGTATCAAACAAAACTTGAATGCACTTAGTATTGACGAATATTTATTGCGCTATGGTGAAGTTACAATAGACATTAATATGGATGGACTTCCAATTTCAAATAGTTCAACCTTGAAATTTTGGCCAATCTTAGGTAAATTGATTGGAGCTTTAAATGAACCATTTATCATAGGACTTTATGTGGGATACAAAGATCCTCAAGATGTTCACGAATATTTGAAAGATTTGGTGAATGAATTAAATGATTTATTTAAAAATGGATTTCAATATAAC
>VBVQ01002033.1:0-28161 GCA_011636635.1 Tetramorium simillimum | reverse complement strand
CTCCTCGCGCGCGCAGCGCTACCAACGCACACATCCAACATACACACCAACAGTATCTCGCGAAAAATTAGGCGCGCTACACGAATCCTACAAAGATATATGACATTATGCATAATCCAGACAGTTAATATCGCAGAATATAGACGGCGTACGACTCTAATCAAAACTGCTTTCTCTCTTGGCCCGGAGGTTGGCATTAGTGACCTGGAGCGCGGCGCGTTCTAGAGATTGATTGTCTTATCGATAATTAGCTTAGCACGACAAGCATGCCGGACCTTTTGTTTCGCTTTCTGACCCTTTACACGCCGCCTCGCCACGCCGTTACTTTCGAAACGCGCGTAAGGAATGCCTCGAGACCGAATGGGCGAGACTTCGCGCGCGATGCTTTTTGTCGTAATATGATTTATGCAGGTGCATAATAAACGGCCATAAAACACCGCGAACGCTAAATTATACGGCGATTTATTGATTCGCCCAGTAACCTTTGCTTATCGATACTACTATGTTCCCGATCTATCTACCGATCTCCCAGTTTCAAGTTTCTACATCAATCGAGATGGCCATGAAAATATAGGGCGTGTGTATCGCCCACTTAGTGTTACGTGCGACTGATCTAATACGAAGTTCGCGCTTGCAGATTGAAAATTAGGCACTAACGGGCAAAAGCGGCCGCATATAAATGCGAGTCTTTCTTTGCGTCTTCCAATCGTGTAAAGCGAAACGAGCGCGAGTTTGTCGCGGATGACTTTCAATTTCAGACGAACCGCGAACGTACATTTGTACTCGATGAAAGTAGACACGTGTATTTTGTATGCGCCGACCCCGCGTGATCTCTCACATTAATTTATTTTCCTCTCAATTGTAATCGTATATAGAATCGAGGGTCAGTTGCGCCAGAAGAGAATATGGATGCAAAAAGAACCACGTTATCCAAGTCTAATTAGTGAGTCTCTGTCCGTTTTTATGTCATAATCCGCGCGAACGAGAAAAAAAAACTGTGACCAGTGCTAATTATAACGCAGCGACTCTCCTAAGTAACATCTCCAAGTTGCAAACGGAATGCGCTGAAAACCGCTGATATATGCCGCTCGTAAACGTTGCAAAACCCGATGAAACGCAAACTACGGCTCCGCGGCAATGAGTCGCAAACTACGGCTCCGCGCAGATGGCAAGCGCGATTCACAAAGGCGAAAATACTTTTCGGCTTAATATATTTCATCGGATTCGGAGGAGCCGAGACGTTTTTTGCAGCCCTGCGGTCTCGCGGCGTATCTCGCCGCCAACTCGCGCCCACGGTGCAACAATAATCCCTTATTCGTATATTTTCGTTTTAGAATCGTCTAATGTATTTCAGCGGATTCGGACGGGTGGAAGATACATTTGCATTCGTCGCGCGTTTCCAAGGTGGCGCACAGAGGGGGCAAAAGGAAAACGAGGAGAGAAGGGAAAAAGACGGACGACGACACGCATGTGCGCTAAGGGCTGCCTGAAGACTTTAAGAGGCAGCACAAAAGGGAGAAGGCAAAAAAAAAAAAAAGGAAGAGAAAAGAAGCATCGACGTGCGTACGGGGCATAACTCGCGAATAATGCGATGTTTTATATGGACGTACGTGAGCCAGCTGTAAGCAAATGCATTTCGCAGCGGCCGGGTCTTAAGCCGCGTACTGCTCGCGCGTGCAGGTCGACGCTCACAAGGCGACGACTGCGTCGTTGCGAGTAGGAACATGCTCATTAAAGCCGCGCATAGAAACGTAAATGCGTACGATTAAATTATTTCGCCGTGCTTCAATGATGAATTGCTTCTGTGTTGCGCGAGATAAAAATGTATAAATTGTTCTGATCAAAATGTTGACAATTCTTTATTCGAAATAAATTCTTTCCCAATCTTTTCGTAATTGTGAACAAAATAAATATTTACCTAGGAAAATTAAACGAATAATAAATAATACGATTAAAAATTGTACGAACTTTATCGATAGCAAATTTTTACCAACACTGTTTTATGTACGTGTATTCATATCAAATGTGCCATCCATGCTATTTCACTCTTATTAGGATCGATCCTAGCAATCCCGAAACAGAGTCGTTAAGAATGTTCATTAAAAACAATTTCGAACGGCCGTGATTAAGGTCACGATTTACGAGGCTCGTTTATCGAGCCACGAGATGCGATACGTTGGCGCACCTTAACGCCGGCCGGTCCTTCGGCCGCGAAACGTACGCACGTCGGGAATGCTGCACAAATAATGCGAGCAACGAACTACTTGCCTTTTCAGTGGGACCGAAAAAAAAAAACAGTGAAAGGAAACAGTTGTGCAGAGGGGGGTGGGCCGGGGGGAGGTACGCCTACAATGTAAATCCGCGGCTCGAGAATGTTTCGCGGAATTCCACGCGTGCGCGCGCGTCCGACCTCGATTTTTCTCGCGCTTCCTGCGCACAGTTCATTAGACTACCCTACGCCAATTTCATATCCGTCCCGGCTGCATCTCTTTTCCCTCGCTGCTGGGAAAATATCTTGCGAATTCCCCAGCGCGACGCCCTCGTTTCTCGCGACAGTCGCCGCAGTCTCGGTGAATTGAGGTGAGCGCGTTAATTGGGTAATTACGGGAGTGCACGGTGCACGTATGCGTGTACGTTATGTACATGATGTACTAAAATTAGAATCGATCGTTTTCTAATTGAATCACCGCGCACGCGAGATGAAATTGTAGCAATAACACTCGACTAGTTCTGTCCGATAGATTCTTATCAATATTTTATCTAATTACATTAATTTGATACGTATCAAAATACTGCGCGTTATCGCTTGTATACAGAACGCCAAAACACGTTAGCAAAGTCTTTAGCCACATCTAATTGTATAAATATTTCAATATAGATTTTCTTATTCTTAACATTAAATATCTTATTGTTAGTAAATTAGTTTTATAAAACTAATCGTCGAATTTATTATAAAACGTTTTTGTCAGATAACGGTATAAAGCGTTACATTATCGCCGGAAAAATACGATTATATTTATCTATAAAAAAATTGGAATTGATTTACTCTTCTAAACAATAATTTTTGCGAATTTCACGATAACTGAGATATTTACGATGAAACGATAGATAAGAATAGAAAGATTACGATGCTTTGCTTTCAATGAGAGAGTAAAGGCGGGGCGCGAGAACGAAAGGCGTGAGTTCTCTGTCTTTACTCCCTGAGATAAGAATATTTATCTTTTAGATTAACGCCAAAGCGTGACAGCGAGCAGGTGTCATAGGTGTGTCGCAACAAAAGACACATGGATTATGCAACAGAGAGTACCGCCATATAACATGAATATATATTTATTCGGTACAATAGGAACACGTACGTACGAGAGGAAACGGAAGAAAACGTTTCGTGCGAAAAGAAATGCGGCATTTCTTAGCCGCCGGCGACGACAATGTCTGACGGCAATAACCGTGTCGCGGAAGTAAATTAGCAATGCAGCGATATAATTGTTGCGCAACGAAGAACGCGGAATACTGTTTTGCGTTAAAAGCTAACGAAACATGTGTAAAATATTGCCGCAACATTAATGTAGTATCGACCTGGCTGACCATGCAAATCGAGCCGCGTTGCAATTGAGAGTTTCTGCCTCGTAAGCTACCTCGCGTAATCGATTAACACCGAATCGAATAAATTAATCGAGGTCGCGTCCAACGATTTGTCTATGAAGAAAAAAAAAAACAGCATCGCCACGGCCGACGCTATTAACTAGGCAATTCAACGAATCAACTACCGGTCCCGCCGTGTTATCACGCTACCGTTCGGATTATCGATATGTTATCAATCAGCAGCACGTTCGCTACCGCAGAAAACCGATCGTCGAACCAGCAGCTTGTTTTTGCGTTTTCGCGATCACGTGATACACGTTGAATACGTGCTTTCGCGTTATTTATTCGTTCGGCGAATTATTTTGCAGTCTTTTGGCAAAGTTGTACAAACTCTTCACGTAGTTAACAACGGCTGGCTGAAAGGTGAACGCGGCGAAGTAAAAACATGACCGATAGAGACCACTTTCTTACAAGTGTCACAATGTAAAAATTTGTTTATCCCTGCGCAAATATTGTTACGCAAGAAAAAGGCCTGGCCGCCTTATCGTCAGAGTCGTTGCACCTTATCGTTTTACGGTATCGTTACAACGGCGCAAACACGTAGTGAATGTATAATCGAGCGTTTTACTGCTGTGCACACACGCGTTCCAATGCATGATTGCTTTACGATGTTTCGGGCGATTTTCATTGTTTTCCATATCTTTACGTCGCGCTTTTACAAGGCGCACCGTGACGCAAGCGCCGGGATTTTATGTGCATGTATTAACGAATCGCGATTGATATTGGATACCTACATTAAATATTCCAGAGATTCCATAGAACTTTTCACACGCGTCATATTTCTGTTAAAAATATCGCAATAAATAGATAATGCAATAGATCGCAATCGTTAAAAGAGAAAGGTGTTACATGTTGCCTAAAAGATTCATAAAATACCTCATCGTTACGTTCTTTCGGCTGTTTGAAGCTCTAAACGTTCGTTCAATCGAGGAAGGAATTTGCATCAGGAAATAATTATTATTGAGTCTATATATTATTAGAATCTATATTACCGGGAAATATTGATCTTCGATACTCTTATCTAAATTGCTGAAAGATTATTGATCTGAAAGAAAGGCTTTCAACTTCAAAGGGAAATCGAGAGGAGAACACAGAATAAATGTAATTTCTAGCCGCGCGAATAGTTACGCATACTCGCGAGAGTATTTCTCTAACCGCAATACTGCAACGGAGATCCATCGATCCTCTTCGATCTCACGATCCGTGAGAGATTCCTACCATTCGACTTCTCTCGACGCCTCGAGGTATTATCGGAGTGAAAATAAAGGCGTCGCTTTATTATATCGCTACATGAGAGTTGTATCACGACGCCATCGGTCGTCATGAAATTCGAGACGTGCGAAATAAATACCGAATGACTAGATGAATTCTCTCTTCTGTCTCCGCCTATGACCGTGAACAAATCCGTCGTGACGGTCACGACGGGTTTTCTAAAATATCACTTGACTGACAACAAATGTGTAAATAATGTAGATTTAATCGGTTAATCACAAGTACAACGCATACATTAAGGAACATGACGAGTTTTATTTCCTATTTTTATTAACAAATATATACGCGATACTATTTTACTATTTTCAAAACTATTCTTTCTCTTTTATTTTTACTTATTTAAAATCAGCTAAAATAATTATATTTGATTTTCAATACATTGTAAAATAAGTGTAAAATATCACAATTTTTTTAAATTTAACTTTTCACTATAAACAACAAATTTATAGTAACTAAATTTATAGTAACTAAATCGTTAAGATACGATAAATCGCGACCATTTGGCGAGAACGTTTTCACAGGGAAAGAATCCGATAGGAATGCCGTAAAATATTAAGTAATAATCTCTCAAGAATCCAAGTCTTCCTTAAGCACCGTCTCCCTTAGGCAATAAAATATCGTCAACCGTAACGCGATGTCGTTATTAAAGCAGCTGTTAAATTGTTGAATATACCTGTAGGATTTATCACTGAGGGGGCGAGGCAGAAAAAGAGAGAGAGAGAGAGAGGAGATAGAAAGAAAATCCTGGAGACACACCGTGTGTATGAATTAGCAAGGTTTACTTAATTAAGGAGTCGGTACCACGCATTAACGGCTGTTACGCACCGCTTCGTTGGTCGGGCCTCAAAGGCCTTTAAGGCCTTCTTAAAGCGGCTTCTAATTATTCACTTTCTCCGCGGCGTAACGACTGGAATTTACGGGCTCGTGTCGCGGTCCATGTAATCTTCCGATAATACCTTTAACCGCGGGAATGACAATAATTCGTTAATCGAGAGTCGCAGGCAATCGAGCTAGTCTGAAAGCAGTCGTTCACCGAGTAACTTCCTACTTTTATGACAAGCGTATTTTACAGAAACTCAAAGTAATAGTAATAGCGTTTATCGCTGCTTTAAAGCCCTCCAAGGACTACGAAAAATATACTTTATAAATCTAATGACTTGCATTGTAGATAACAAATGGCGATAATAAATAGCTAATAGCGTATGTAGATAAGTAATTTCGCGATAATACATATTTAATAAGGATAACATATTTTTTTAATTATGATAAATGTTACTGCATCATTAAATCGGACACATGAAATTATATGGATAAAATCACTTTTTTTAGACTCTCCTAATTTTAATACATATATTATGAATTTTTCATGTAGGGTCATATATAGGTCTGTAGTATAAAAGGTTTAATAAACTTTATGATACAGTTTTACGACTTCTGAGAATATAACATAAATGCATTGAATATATAATATGAACACGAAGTGTGCACTTGTAGTAGAAAGTAGTTAAAATGTTGCGGTATCGATTGCTCATATTATATGCAGGAAATTATTTCGCGGAAGACGATAAAAGATTTTTAAGGAGGACGTTAAGTGAATCAGACTTGCAAATACAGCGATCGAATAGATATCGAATTTAAAAAAAAAAAACATTGCGCGGTAACGAATGAAATTGTAGGTATTTCTATCGGATAGAATTGCTATTTGAATCTCCACATGCGGCAGTGCTCCGTGAAAGCGATCCTACTCGCGATGGATCGAGAAACCCTAGCAAAAATTAAGGCGGTCGACCTGTCATAGAACATCACACGACAGATTAACGCAAGCGAGACCAAGATCGAGGCCAAAGACGGTCACTACGAGACCACTTTCTATTCGCAAGCGATGTAAGACGAACGAGCTCAATACACGTCGGTAATTATCGGTCGTGTAAATCTCGGCTATAATCAAAAGTACCTGCGCCTCACAAACAACTTTGAACTAGGAAATTACGCTTTCCTCTCACAGTTTCTTATCCCTCCCGAATAATTTAATTCGTAAATATATACCGCTAATGATAATTACGGGTGATATTTTGAAGTATTACACGAAACTTGTAATACGGAGTAAAAGATAAACGCAGTTTCGCAATAACTAAAGGTTATTGTTGATCCTGGGTAGTAACGATTCAACATCTTGCTTGACATTTCCTACATAATTCAAGAATATCGTAGGGCAGTGACTTTTTCTTAATTAGTAAGCAGTCGCTCTTATACGTACTGTAATGAGAACCTCGCGGTTTTTCCTAAAGGTTACCGTGTATTACCGATGTAACAACATCATTATGAATTGTTATTGTAATTTTTATCAAATTATCAATTTCCCCCTCTTGACAATTGCGTCCTTTCGATGAAAACCGTCGCCAGATTCCCGACACGTCGATCAAGTGGCACATGTCGCGGGTGTTTTGACAGAGAAAATTACAACAGCCGTCGTTCCCATTAGATAAGCATAAATCATACGACCGACAGCTTGTGCGAGCCGACATCCGCGTTTCTGCATTTCTCAGCGAGTCGCCGCAATCAACGTCTAAAACGCTCTTCGATAGGCTGTACCGAAACATCGCGATTCTCCGGCACGATCGACGCATCGGGATAGAAAGAAAAAAACAACAAGAAACGTATCCGATACAAAGTGTTAACGAGCGTATATTTCATATCGGAGAAAGTTTAGAAAGGAACAACATTCGTGCGCGCCGTCATAAATGTAAAATAAAGCCGGAACGACTTCGTTTACGTGTTCCTCGAAGTCACGTTTTCGCGAAGCGAACCCGCGCGCGCGAATCGCTTCGCGCGAGACTGTGGAAAAACGTATCGCCGGGCCCCCTTCAGCGGCGCGGAGGATACGAGAAACGGCGCCCGCTTATCCTCACTTTCTCGATAATGAGCAAATTGCGCGGCGGCCCGATCCACATCTCACGGCGTGATTTCCCGGCGATCGATAGACTCGATCGGCTGATAACGTCACGTAGCTCCGAGCATCGAAACGGAAGTGATCGATGAGTCGATCACGGCGCGCACTTCCGAGCAATGATTAAGAATATTTTTCCTTCATCACTGCGCAATCAAAAACACCCGATCGGAAGAAACGTGTCAGTAGTTCCTTTGCGAATTGCAATAAAAATGAAACGTACCTTTGTCCGGTTCAGCGGGTTTGAAAAATCCCATCCAGGCGCGACAAACAGATATCCACATTTGGAGATCTTTCTTGTAGCCTAAAACAAAGAAATAGTTTACGTTAGATAATTATTGTCATTTTTATTTTTGAATTGTGAATGTTTTCGAAGTAATAAAAATTAATTTCTTTAAATAAAAAATATATCGTAAAGGATTAAGCTTTAAAGGTGAATGAATCAAATTTTCATAAATTTAAAAAAATAGTTAATTTATAAAACCAATCTAATTTGAGATGTAACTAAGATTAACATTGAATTAGCAAATTATAAAAAAATAATACATGTGTTAAATTTTTCAGAAAAGATTATGATTTTTCAAGTTAAAATACATTTTCTAAATAGAGAAATTGATAATACAGATAATCTGTATATAATAATTTTCTAGGAGAGAAAGAGAAGTAACATTAAAGACCGGAGATGGAGTAAAAGAAACGAATCCGACATGCCGGTGCGTTATTATGACGCGACCTCGATTTCACGAAGCAGAGACCGATTTGTCAGCGTTATAGAGGGCTTCTTTTTCTATCGCAGGAAACACGGGTCAAAGATCGAGAACGAGAAATAGTTGCCGCCGTCGTATCGCGTTCACAAAATAATATTCTATCGTACGGGAACTAAGGAGCTAATCAAACTTTTGAGCGATGCGCGTTTTATCCAGTGGTCCCTTCACTAAGTCTTTCATTATTGTCCGTAGTAGGGTTCCGAGTACTCGTAGAAATAGGATGAAAGAGAGAATTAAGGAGGGATGAGCCAGCGGCCGTTCACGTGGAAATGATAGCCACGTGAATGGAAACCTATCTCTGAGGAATCTTAAAGCATCAGGCATTCATCAAGTGTATCGAGCATTCTTACCGGTCACAAACCAGACACCGTCGTTTCCATTCTCGACGCGTTCGTTTTTGCTTATTTCTTTTTTTTTTTATTCATTGACGCGTGTATGTACATACAGCACTGCGAGCAACAAAATCGGCAATTATATATCTTGAAAAGGCATCGTTCAAGGAAAATTTTAAGATCAAAAACGGTCGAGTAACAAAATCTTTTAACTAACTTTTAAGCTGCGAAGTCGTGAGAAACGGCGATCGCGGGGACAAATTATTTATTTATATTTATTTACAGACAGAACAACAAAATCGGCGAATGTAGATTCTTAAAGCAACAAAATCGCAACAAATTCTGATGTATTTATTTTTTCAATTTGAGCACTCTATATATTTTTTTCTATTATGGGGAGAGCTAGCTTGGCAATAAGCTGCCCCCCCCCCCCCATTTCGATTTTTATTTCCTGCTAAACAGTTTGAGCAACAGAATCGGGCTTAGAGTAATTAATTAGCAACTAAATAGTACTAAATTTTTTGATAGGTGCGGATTTTTTTTGCGATGATAAGGGGGCTAACTTGATAGAGGTAAATCGTCCCGCTTAAGAGAGCACGTCGCTAAATCTCTCGTGCATTTCTCGAGTGCTTTTCTCTTAATTCGAATGCAAACGCACCGACACGCACGCGCCGCATCAATGGTTTCATTAAGAGAGATTTATTTAAATGGAAGTATAATAAATTTCACCCTTTCAACATTTAAGCGTCTTAATGTAATTGATTAAATTTTATGACGATCGCGCGAATATATGCGAAGAATAACTCAAGGGGAACATAGAAGATATAATTCAGAACACAGAACATTTATGTACTTGTAGAAATTAAATTTTAAACTTATAATTTATTAAAGAAATTTACGACGTTTTTAGTCAGAGATATTTATCAATTCTTTAAATCATATAACGTTTTTATATGTTGAAAATGTTTTTTCGTCAAAAAATCGGAAATTACTTTCAGCTTCAAGTCGAAAATTACCATTCCCATTATTATATATTTACGCAGGCAATCAAATTCACATTTAACGCAATTAACTCGATAAAATAAGATGTATAATCATGTTACAACTGGAGTACAACGTCGACTTAAATAAATCTACGTCTTCAGTAATTCGAGACTTTAAACGGTTACAAGTCCGCGCGATCAAAGACGCAAGCGCTTATCCGCGGCAATCAGTGCGCAATAATTTGGCACTCGTTATATCTCTGTGGTAGATAATGCCGCGTAAATAATGGCTATCGTATCGCGTTTACACGATGGAGCGGTGTGGCCGAACTGGCAAAAAGGCCGCTCTCGCGAAGAAGTATAATACATCGTCCGTTCTCGTTCGTCCGGCTGATTTCCCCTCGAAACGAGGCGACCATCTCTCTCTTATCCAAGAGGACCGGGGCAAGAACGAGAATTCATTCGGCTTTATGGAGAAATAAAGGTAGGCTGCGCTTGCGAGTGAGGCGTTCCGCGCCTCTTTCCTTCGGGAAAATTACGGCACTTCCTTGTACATGCTAAACGAAAGAACGTCGAGGATTCGACAAAAACGCTCAATGCTTAAATATATGCCGAAGCCAACAAACCAGAATTTTATTATGCGCGAAATAAATAGACGCGGTATAACTGGAGAAGGATAAAGCAGAATGTAATTTTCGAACAAGTTGATACGCACAAATTCATCGTCTTTAATAAAAATGAAAAATATATTGAAGATTTAAATACAAAATTGATATAAATCCGTAAAAAAATGTATAAAAATTGTGCTATTTTTTCTATTATCAATTTTTTAACAATTTTCCAAAATGTCAAAGGAAATCGAGATTAAACTTTATTTTAATGTTATAACTGGATTAATTATAAACGTAAAAACTTAACAAACAGCAATTCATAATTTCTTATGATATATTCACCGAGAAAATCAATTAAAATTTAATTCAAGAATTCATAGGCAAAAGCCTCGAACTAAAAATGGGTTTCACAAGATACAGATATCTCATTTAGAGAAATTCTTCATCAAAGTAAAAATCGTTAATGTATAAAAAGATCATTATGAAAAAAATTAAATGTAGATCTTTTCAATTCGCTGAATTATACATCGCGAACATGGCGAATGGATAAAAACAGCGACACTTTCCACACTATTTCATGTATAAGAATGTCAAATACCGGATTCACGGTCCAGTTATCTCGTTGGCCGTGATCATAACCACCGCATATCGAGAAAATGTTTGCTGAAAAGCGCAAGGCTAATCGAAAGTCGCCTAATTCTCGATATCGCGAGATGTGTTGCAGATTCCACTTTTTCGCCGACCGGATCGATTTTACCGAACGAACGCTTACGCTCTGTTTAACCGCTTTCCGTCCGGTTCGTACGATTTCCTGTCGCTCGTCGCACGTTTACAATTAACTTCCGGCGCGCTGATTGTCACGTACCGGCAGCGTGCGCTTAGCGAACCGTAAACCGTCCTGCTGCAGCATATCGCCGGTCAAACGCATCGGCGAGTATCGTTATGGAATAATTTCCTACGGAGGCAGTATACCGTGCGGTACAGTAAACCAGCAATATTTTATCTCGTAATCTTTTCATAAATAAATTCCCGGAGCAGACAGGATATCCTACGGTCACCGGACGAAATTGCTGGCGTATACTCTTTCAGTAGTTTCAGTACAGTAATTAAGATATTACTCATTCGACATGTAGTATAGATTGCGTTAAAGCGGAGGTATATTTTATATAAAATCCGTTTCTCCCTCGCGCGCGGCCTTTTCAATCCCATGTTGAACATGGGCATGCAAATTAGCCAATAAATCTGCGTAGTTAAAGGGACACTTCATATTACCAATTTCGAGATTTCGATACGGAAATTCCATTCGCAGCGCGATTTATCACGTTAATTAAGGGTATAGGCTTCGGCGATTCAGGTCTGTCACGGCTCTCATCCGATTTTTTCACGCTTGGAGAAGCTGCCGCGGCCGATATCGTACCGTGGCTTCTCCCCGACGGCCCATTAAGGATAATTCATGATCTCTCGCCTTCCCCTTCCTCTCTATCCTTCTCGTGCGAATCAACAAATGTGACTATCGCGACGTTACGCAATCGGAGGCACTTGTCTCACAATTGACAATAATTGGACAGCGGGTCGCTCGCTCTCAGGCGGGGACCACTTCCTTCTGGTCGTCCTTGACACGCTTCGCGGATCGAGGTCCTTGCCAGTCCTTAAGCTCGAAACAACGTGACCCAGATCGCGATGGGGCCCACTGCGTTTCTAATCTCTAATAAGGCCGACATAAACGTGCCCCCGCGTTACAGCGGTGGCGTAGGTGCCGAGAGAGCGCGTTCACGACGATCTCTTCGACCTTTCGAAGGCGATATTGCGAGCGCGGCGAAACGACGGGCAACGAGGCACCGAGTTATACTTTATTAAAGCAATTAAAGGTCCGCTGCCACGTTCGCCGCCTCGTTAGCCAAACAGAGCGTGTCGCGACCGATGCCTGCCCAATAAGAAAATCCCGTTGCACGCATTAACTCGCCGCCGGCATTCGATTCCTATACGCTTGGAATGCGAAAAGCACCGCTCGACGATGGCTATAAGACTCGTCGGACAGAGAGAAATATATCTTTCGAATCTTTCCCGAGGACTCGTTCCGCAAATATTATAATCACGCAAATAGAATTTAAAACCTCTTCGGCGTTCTCTGACTTTTCAAATTTTAAGAAATTGATGAATAAGCTAATAAATAAAAAGTAACAAACTTTTGCTCACGCTTAATCTCTTCATTAATTAGAAACTAGTTCAATTATAATTGTAATGCTTCAAGCGGAACGAAAACTAAGTAAAGCACGAGAACTAAGAAAATCCAAAAATAGAAACTATATTAATATTTATTGTAAGATAAAAATCTTTGAGAGAGCAACATTAAACGAAAGTATGAGATATATAATGGAGAATGTGTTAATGTTCTAGCAAATATAAAACACATGAAAGTAAACTCAATTTTCATTATAAAATGAAGAAAGTAAAATGGGCGTAGAGAATTTTTACAGGTGACAATTTTTATGATGAATAAATTTT
The DNA here is from genome assembly GCA_011636635.1 of Tetramorium simillimum. NCBI lineage: Eukaryota > Metazoa > Arthropoda > Insecta > Hymenoptera > Formicidae > Tetramorium > Tetramorium simillimum. The sequence goes on along the minus strand of VBVQ01002033.1, from coordinate 15,102 downwards.
TAAAAGAATTTGGCGAACGAATTTTTCCAATTCTATTCCATTATATCAGGTAATTTTCTATGTTAACGTTGAAAAAACAAATCATAAATATTGTTGACCCGCTAGCTTTCCGAAAATATTATTTCTCGCTCAATGGGAAAGTTCTTTCGTTGCTCCGGTACTGTCAGGTCAGAGCGGCGGTGTACATTCGCGTGTTACGCACCGGAGAGGAATCCCACGCGTCTCGTCGCCTGCATATCCCACATCCGGTGACTGCGAATCGAACCCCCGTGTGTACTGGAAACCTGTCCCCACCTCGGCCGTGAGACGTTATCACGCGATGCAATCGGTCGATCGAGGACGAAGAAGAAGAAGAAAGATTAGAGATTCGAAGGAACATTCTGCCTCTCTGTACCCGTCCTTCAACATATCTTTAATTGCAATACACGCGACTTGATAACGCGCATTTTTCCACGACGCGCGCGTATCGGAATCAATCGACAAAAATGTGAACGCGACGCTCCTATTAACGTAAGAGCTATATTAGGTCCTCCTTTCTCACCCTCGGTTCTTAATCACTCGTTCACGTCGACGCGAGTCGGCGACATTGCGTACATAGCTCTCGCGGCAAAGAAAAAGTTCGTGTGGAATGTATCGAAGAAAATAAACCTGTACATCAGTTTCTCTGACTCGCCCGAAAGTAGAACAACTGATATCATCCTACGGCCTAAAAATAGAAAAGAGGAAACAGCAAATATTTGGTTGCTATTCGTCCTACTTAAAAATCACAGAAAAGCTATTGTACTTGGTCCACTTTTTTCTTTTTTTTTTTTTTATCTGTATAATGTTAAAATATCAATTTTTCTCCATATCTTTAATCCATTTATATGTAAAGTTTAAATCGTTCTGATTATTAATTAGAGACATTATGTAAAAAAAAAAACGGGGAAAACGTTTTCCTCTGTATTACCATACTCTCATTCTTGCATAGAAAAGTGCTGCTGATACCGTCAATTTCTCGAAGCAATTGTCTTGTCACTGACGGCACGCAGCATGACATAGAATTTTCCCCGTTTTCATTTGACGAGAGTAGGGCATTATCGGTGCGTTTTCTACCAACCTGTGACAAGACATCGTGCGATTATCGCTGCACGATCGCACGCACTTTCACGATAACGACGTACGCCACGCCGGGGAAAAAAACGCTATCGGAAGGACAGGACAAACACGAATGTGGGTGACAGGATGAATGTGTCTCGCCTCGGCCTGTATAGTTTGGCGGATATAATTTCAACGTTTCTCTTCCATACTACTATACTGGAAATTCACAGATACGATTCGTCGAGCAGAACAACCGATTCCAACAACAATATCGATCGGAAATGCATCGTCTGCACTTTCTTTTTTTTTCTTTGTTTAAAGACAAATTACATGTCTCGCTGTTAAATATAATAATACGAATCGCTGATTGTATGTTTTATTCTTTATATTATTATCTCAATCATTTATTCCTTTAAAAATTCTTTAAAAAGAATATTAACGAATATTAAAGAATATTACATTGTGTAGTACATATCATTTTATTTCTTGCTGCTTTTCTTTGCGTTATTAATTATTTCAGTAAAGAAGAAATTTTAACATATTCAAATATATTATTGTAATATTTTTCAATAATGAAATTAATTGTAATTAATCTTTATTTATTTTATGCGACTTTCTAAGTAAGCTGCCCCTGTTTACCGTTTATTGGTTTTATAAATTGCTGTTACATGAAACACTGAAAAATAATGTTGTGATACAATTACTGCTGAATAAATGTAATTAACAATTAATTCTGTAATTGTATTTTTTCTCTATGACTTGTTCAGTTATACTTGTTTCAATATAGCTTTGCTTCAAAATAATAGACATTTTCTCTTCCTTTCCCCGTTCTCTCTAATGATAATATAACGCCAAGACATTTAATACGCCTGGCAGAGGAGCCGGTACATTTCCACGTTGAATCGCTTTCTACTCAATTAACTTCGCGACCGCGTAACGACCGCGGAAAACCTCAAGAAATTACCGATGCCCTGCGAATTCCTCGGCAAAAGAGCATATCTAGATACTTCGTCGCAGTTAAAGGATACCCGACCGAGACACGCCCTGGGCTCCGTTCGCGTCAATTACGAATCAGAAAGCCCCAACGGGATCGACTTGTTTCGGTGCGTAATCTAAGGAAAATATCTGGTAGTACACATAAAGGGCGGATAAGCGTGCTGCGTGATATTTAATTCCATGTATAACTTTATCGTCATGTTTTGAGTTTTCTTCAAGGAGCCTAAAACAAATAATGTCTCTACACTTTCTACAATCTCTACATCTTTATAAAAAAAAGATTCATGCACAGTCTCGGATGTAAATTGCCGATCGATAGATCGCCGTGCAATTACTACGAGGTCTCGAAATGGCTTCGATTATGGAAATGTACGCGCAAAACGCAACATCGATAAACTGAGCGAATAAGAAACTGATATAATGATAGTATCTCCTAACCGTACGCTGGTGTAAGTTAAAGCGTACCTAATTAACGGTTGGCGGGTACAATTAATGAAGACTAGAATTATACACCGGAAAGAAACTTATTGCTGATTATCAAATCTCGCTGAATGACGGCTCACTAAGCATAACGACGTCTAATTTTCGATTTCGGTAGCGTTTAATTACGGCCTCGGTGAAAGAGTCGCTCTTTAGCGATAACTCGCGCACTCGACGCGTAATAAACTTCAAGTATACCCCCGGGAAACTTTCATCGGGCACTTATAAATGCAAAGCAGCGAATCAAGATTTGCTGATTGAAAAATATGACTGTTATAACTATCATTTGTAGCAAACATAATTTCAATTGGCAATGCAAAAAAATATATCAATTATAAATGCAGGTAAAATGTGTCAAACATATACACAGCACACTTGATAACAAAATATACGCTAAAACAACAAAATTGGAATTTTTTAAATGTAATAATATAGCATTTGCTATTAATTAATATTATTATTAAAATTACATTACTTTTCGAGAATTTTACAAAGTTGAAAAAAAAAGAAAAATATTTCAATTATAACACGAAACTATATTTTGCGCACTCGTATTTTCCATGCGTTTTACTCCTTCTCACGGTCAAGCGCTTATCACTCCGGTTCCTGTGCGACCTACAATTAACCAGGCGACCGCATTGCGAGTTCTGCAATTAAGTGGTCATTAACCCTCTGTCCGGGAAAAGCATAGCCGCGTGTTTTAACCAAACGTGGCGGTTATGAATTCCTGCGTCATGTAAACGGAAAAATAATTTACCCGTTTAACGTTAAACCGAGTATGAGAAAAATGTTAAGTCGTTAATAACAGCTACAGACGCATAGCGAAAGGTCGAGGCAAACAAATAGCGTGTTGCACCACGAAGACATTCATCTTTGCAGTAAGCGCGAAAATCTTGTTTAGATAAAATAAAATAATTATTCTGAAAACAAGTGAGATAAATAAAAGAATATTCTGCAAGCAGTTTGTAAGATAAAATATTTTCTAGTGTCACATAAAATCAAACGTTATCTTATAAATTTTATACATGTATTATTTATATATAAAAATAAATATAAGAGATACACAATTTCTTATGCTACAGTTTTAGATAGCACTCAAAAATATCTGATGATAAATTATTTCATCAGCAGATTGATGCACTGTCGTGAATAAAAAAGAGGCGCAATTGCTACGTAAATTCGTCTGACATTATTATTACCGCGCATCTGTACGGTTCGTTATTGCTGGCCAATAATCCAAGCATAAGAAACGACTAAGTAAGGTCCTCTCGTTGCCTCGCTATTACGTTATGCAAGATTAACCCGTCCTCCGCTCTCGTCGATCCAACTCTATCCTCGAGTGTGTGTCTGTGTGTATACGTGTTTGCACGAGCGTGTTACGTGTCGATTACCGGTATGCCACGTGTTGTTTTGCAACAACAATGCAGCTGTGCATACGGGTGCATACAAACAGCCTACTCGATTACCCGGGCTGCTTGGAGAAAGAATTATCCAAGAGACGCGCGTTGGAGGTCGAAGACGTGGGATCGAACAACTTGTTTCGCCGGCGCAGAACGGAGGATTACACGCTCGGTGTTGGAGAGAAACGCTCAAGGATCGGAAAGGAGAGGAAAAGAAACGAGAGACGAGAGCGAGAGATGAAGAGAAAGAGAGAGAGAGAGACCTGTGCATGTGTACGGAATAATTATCCAGCCTCCTGTCGGCCATTGTTGCCGTAAATCGCTAACGAGCTGCTGGCGCGCGGAGGTGAGAATATCTTATGTGCTGTGCAGCTCTCTGGGAAAAAAAGAGGGAAAGGAAAAAAGGGCGAAGAATGGAAAAAAATCCTCTCTACTGAGCGGGTAATAGGTAGCGACGGGATTATAAGTCGGTGTCGGTGTGAATTGTGCCATTACAAGAACAGATAAAATGTTTTAGCCGATGCCACTTAACCGGTTCTACTCGGACAGAGTAATAACCGTCGATACTCCTTCTACGATTCAACATCAATCTCTCTGTGCATCGATTTTATATGCTAATCAAAAAAGTGACTGTTTCGCCAACCAATCCGATTTATATTATGTCGAAGCATTACATTTTGTCGAATCGCACAATGCGATCGGGAAGATCAATGTCAGATTGTGAGTGGCGCGGTGGAATTATTGCAAATTATACGGACCGAACTTAAATTTCGTTCTTTTTGGATTTACATGCGAAAGAAACTAAGATTTCTGCCGAGCGGAATAAAAGAGCGGCGTCCTTGTCTCCACTTGGTCTATAACGTGGCTAATATCTGATTTAAGTTTCATTTATCTTATATGAAAGTCGCTTTCAATATCAATATAAATATCAATATAAATATCAATATAAAACGAGAGTAACAGATATCTATATTTAATACTAAATATACTACGAGAAAAAAATTTTGTCTGTATATAACAGCAGTAAGATATACAAGTTTCCAATGCAGAGTAAGTAAGTTGAGTAATACAATTGAGTAATATTTGTTTCACGGAAGTTTGTTAAAAATATTATTCCATTCAGTATCTCAAGTAATTTATAAATAATTCTAAAATTATTGAAAAATTACAGAAGAGATTCCAACTCTCAGTTTCACAGTAATATTTATTTTGGAAGTATAAAATGCGGAAAAAAATCAAAGCTCGATCGAATTTCGTGTAAATTTCTCACCGGCACTTCCCACAGACAATTTCGATTAACTGGCAAGTCATTGTGGGAGATCCCGAAAGCGGCGGGCGCAGGTTAAGGTGAATAAGGCAGAGTACGTCGGTGGACGTACAACACGTAGGTGGATGTAAGGTAGACCAATGTCGTGATGCACACTTGTCGAGAATGACTGGCCGAGCCTCTCGAGAGAGCTCGTGGTTGCCCCGGGCAATGACATGTATAATATGCAACCGCACCGACCGGTGTAGCATGATTTCGCTCGTCTGATTCGTAGTGAAACCGCGTCGTGTCACCCGCGATATCGTGGAGACACTTTGTTACATGATCGTTGACCGCTCAATCCAGTTTATTTGCGTCGTCCTTGCGCTTTAAGTGAGTAGAGAAAACGAATAATGTAGGTAAAATAAAATATAATTTTTTAAAAAATTTTGAATTCTTACAGACAAAAAGGATATATTTTGTAATTGTAAAAACCCTAAAAAATTAAAATACACTAAATTTTTTGCTCCAAATTACTTTCTAAATAAAACTGATTGAAATTATTAAAGCAAAAAAAAAACTAAAAACTTAGACATAATAAAACAATCTGTAAAATTATTTTCAGAACTCTTATATAAAAGAATCTATTATTATTACATTATTTTTAAAATTATTTGCTGATTAAGAAAATTTCGCTCATAATTCACAATGCAAATATCCACACGTTAGAAATGACGAAGTCACGCATTGCAATTTTTCGAGATATAGGTATCCATAATCAACCATTCGAGAACGAGTGTGCAAGTCACGATTTTGGAGAAACAAGAAAATCGAAAGTCTGCACGAACGAAAGAGAGCAACGTATATTTTTCGCATTTTATCAAACGTAACCCGAATAGCAAATGGCCTGACGTCGAAATAAAAGTACGGGGTGAAAATAATGTTAGTTGCCAATTCCGCGCGACGCCTCCGCTACTACTTTCTTTGACTCCCGGCCAAGTAATTTCGATTTCACGGCCGAGCACGAAAAGGTATGCTAATGAGTTGTTTACTCGTCGCGTAGTCCCGAACCTATACTTTCCTCATCCTAGTCATTCACCTGACACACAATTACATTATGTATAAAAAAATGCATTTATTTAAATCGTATTTCTATTTTACGATAAACAAATGCAAACAAATGCAATCGTATTTTAAATCGTTCATTAAAAACGCAAATGGCTCAGCATATTTAATAAGATTTCTAAGAGAATAATTTCTAAAAATTTTACTTCGTAATTAAATAGTAATATTCGTGTTGCGTACTTGACACTACATTGCCGTTAGTCTAAGGGATTGTAAAAGGAAATGTAAGTCGATACGGAAACAATCGAGTCAGTAGCTCCACAACGAATGTACTTATACGCAAGTTACGATGTACCGTTAGAAACGTTACATATGCGTAGAGCGCCATAGCCGGATCGTTCGGTTCGTTAGCGACGTGGATTAATTTGACACCGGAATCTCCCTTTTAAATGAATAGGAAAGTTTCCAGGAAGCTGGAAGATCGATCGGCTAGAAGGGAATTTCGCCCCGAATACCGAGATTCTCGTTAGATTCACGTTAGTTTAAATCGCCATAGCGGAGTCAGTGGAACTAACAGTTTATACAGTTAGTGCTAACTCACGGAATGAGCAAATATGAAGTGAGTATGTGACCGTCCAATTATTACAATCATCTTTAAATTTTACGATGCTTTTTAAGAGCATCAAGAGTAGAAATGTAATAATAAGAAAATAAGCATTATGCAATAATTTCGTTAATTTTAAATAAAAATATTAAATATAATGGAGCATTAAAATAAAATTTATACAATGCGACAATTTAGATCTCCAGATTATAATTATTTCTGTTATGTTCTAATTGCACTTTACACCCTTCCAACAATTATTTGACCAATAGAATATCGCAATAAAAAAGAAATAAAAAATGATAGTGACACGCGTTACTGTTTAAGCGATATATTCACAGCGTGCATTTATATTCAAGCGTGGATGTTTTAACGATGATAGGTACGCAATACCGAGTGCATTTTAGACCAACGCGATCATATACTATCAATAAAACGTCATGGTCCGTTATGTTGTAATTAATACCGGTCCTCATTCGCGACCTGCGAGCGGCCACGCATAAAGACACATTCGCTCGGCACGTGGGCGTTTGTTAAACGGGCCGTCGTGCCGAAAGGAAAGCCCGTGTCAACGATAACCGGGTTCCCCAACGAGACAGAAATTCGTAATTAAGTACACGTCAAATTAGGTTAACCCTGAAAGAAAATCACGTGTGCAACTGCTCCGGCTGATATTTCAGTCGCCAAAAATGGAGCCGCTGGCGGTCGGATTTGTTTAACGAGACAGGCCTAAGTTTCGGCACAAGACGCAATATGTAAATATCCTGTGTGAACGAAATCAAATTCTCGCCATCAGAGTAGTAACGTGTCGATCGACAGATGAGATTATTCAATCTAACACACAGACACACACTTGCGAGATTCTGATTTCTTTTCAAATGCAAATTGCTTTCACTAACAATAAGACATTAGAAATACTTGTCAAAATCATTGGATATATTAATTGCAATGTAAGTAAAAATAATCGGACGTCTTTGCGTTATGTACGTACTAATATAATATTATATACATATATCTAGAGTTATATTATATATATAATTATTATACTATTATATAAAAAAAATTGAATATATTCATATAGTTGCACTTACAGGTTTAATTAAAAGTTTGTTAGCTAATAATAACAAAGAATTACAAAAAGTAAATATCAAACTAGATCACAAAAAAAGTAATTTAGTCAACGATTGACACGGAGCGCATTAGTCTGACGCTAAGTATTCTAATCAATAAGATCTATTTGTGGCTATTACGTTTTGAGGCGATGATCGTTCCAGACAAGATCTGACAGGGTTATGAAGCCGATAAAAGCATTACGATTTAACCGTGCCGCCGCACCCGCGATAGGAAATCGTTAGAAACGGTACCTGGCACCGTACGTTGTATATTTTTAATGCTAATGACGTGACGTGACGTGACGAATATGACAAGACAACGCACGTCGCACGCTGGGCACGGCCGACCGCGGGTGTAACAATAGAATCGTTAAACTTTGATTCCGCGGTACTTAATGTCGACCGTTAACCGGTTAACAATGTCGCGACGGGTCGTGACCAGTCAAGCGGGTCAACGAATCAGGTCGAATTCAATTTTCTAGAACGACAAGGCCGTGAATTCCGAGCCCCCTCTTGTAGCTGTCAAAATTTTTCAATTCTTAATCGATGCATTAAAAAATAGCTTACTAATAAAATAGCGACAATGTTTATATATTACATTTAATTCCGACAGGTTGCGGTTTCTGAATTTAGTAAATTCTACTTATCCTCAGGTTTGTGAAGTTGGCATCTCGAAATGCGAATCTTTATAAAATTGATAAGGCATTTGATTATCCACAATTTGTCCACATTTGTCCATAAATCGGTTTCTTGTCTACCTTACGAAAATAAGAATAAAAAAATTCAAATGCCAACTTCACAGATCTCTTAGAATCATGCAATTAAGATCACAGAATGATTAAGATTGATTAAGATTAATTAAGATCGGTTTTGAATTGTTTTGTACAAATAATGATTGAGCTATATCGTAACTCTCGTGTTGATCAAATCGCGAGTTTCTCACGTGGATTTCTTGAATTTCGATTTCAGTATTGGTACGGCACGCATTGGGCAACTATGTCGATCTCGCGTCGCGCGTTCCTTTCACTCGAAAGACGCGAGTCTCGAAACAGCAGTGCGCACAGATTCTTGTCTAATACCGTATCTCCCGGTTTCGTCACTGAACACAGTAACTGTTCACGAATAGCGAATGTTCGCCGCTATCGGATATTGGGGAGCCGAAGGGAGAGAGTCCTGCATGTCTAGGTCTAGAAAAAATCGTCGGTCGGAGCAAGTTTTACCAGAACGAGGGAAATGTCGGTGTGCGGAGAAAACACGGCTGTGTGAGATAATTGACACGTTTTAGACCGAAAACAGAGAATTCGCTATCGTACAAGTCGATCTCATCGACACGACAATTACGCCGAAATTTCGAAATGCGAATACCGCTAACACGCGATGGCTTTTTATTGTAATACACAGGCTTGTCTAAAAAAAGAAAGAACTCAAGAAGGAAAGTCCTACCTCCATACATTGCTATAAAGTGCTCCATGCATAGCTATGATAATTAACCGTGTGTAGCACGTTAGATAAAACGCACTTGTATGTGTACACGATAAACTATGGATGAAAACTGAGCACTTGTCCTTAGTATCAACTTTGTGAGATGGGGAGAGAGAGAGTGAGAAATTTAACTCGTGAAAGAAATGTATACAAACTCAGGAGCCTGCTTCGTATCTCATTTTATGTTACAAATATTACTTTAAATTAAAAAAAAAACAAAACATTTCTCTTGTTAATATTTTTCTTATATAATAAAGCATACAGAAATGACAGATTTTAATTGCAAAATCCAGATAAATCATTTTATATGAGAACTGCGAAAATGATCTCATTTCCTTCTAGCGAACTTGAGAAGAAAACAATGCATTCGATCGATAAAAGTAATTGTATCGCAAATAGAAACGTCAAAAAAGTGTTAAAGTTTTCTGAAACGTAATGCAGGGAATCTTAAAATCTACAATTCAGTACATATTTTTATGAAAAACCTATTCATATCATATTTCAATTATTTACTCGATAATTAAATATGAATAAACCGCGTGACCACATCATATGTTTGTCGGTTTTAATATAGTCTTCATTTAATAAAAAACTACGAAGATCTAGAAATCATAAAAATTATACGTCGACTACTATATCTGGCGCTTTTTATGTCGTTACAAAATGCGTTTCCATCTTTACGATCCGCCTATTTTATTAGCTCGTAGAAGCACTTTAAGGAATGAAATGCTCTTAATATTAAAAGGTATTGCACTCGGGGTCGCATGAAACGTAACCCCTCCGAGATGCTGAGTGGCTTTTACGAGGAGTACTGTTACTGACACAGTGGCACGCTTTAAGACGACCTCATCGAGTTCGCTATTCCCGAAAACACTTGCATCTACCGTCGCTTTTATTTTCATGGCTGTCAACGACGAGGCACTTCAATACTATTTTACTATTTGATTAAAGTTAAGTTGTTAGTTTAGATAAAAAAATTCTAAAACTTGCTCTAAATAATAATAAACAGAAATTAGTTAAAATTAATTGCAAAATTCAATATTGCCGTATATCTGGTGATTTTATAAGATCATGGAAAATTTTGCAAAGAATGCAACAATAAATTTATAAGTAAATTAACTTGCAAATAAATAGATAAAATATAAATGCATATATAAAATTAAATTAATACTTCATTCATTGCAATATTACATTTTGCAGGAGTTGCGGATTTTGCGCAGCAATATATAATAATATTCGGTAAAGATTCAGTGACAGCAGCACTGAAGAACGAGCTTGCAAGAAACGAGCATATCGCGAAATTACACGAAGCGGACCAGGAAGAAAATGGAGCGCGTATTCCGCAACAGCGGCCCGTCGTGCATTAAACATGACGAAATAAACCTGTGCGACAAATATCTCACCGTTGAGTAACTTTCCGCAGTTGCGGTGCAGCGGCGCTATCAACATCAAGAGGTTTAGACGAATTACGTCGGGGGTCGATTCAAGTGCTCGCTTGCATAACGCACGGGATTACCTAACTGGGAATTAAGTCCTCGAAATCTGCCGAGATAGCCCTATTAACAGTGGCGTTAAATAATGTTACTGGTATTAAGGATCGAGAGCAATAAATGTGTTTTCTCATTCCTAATCAATTTATGCAGATGAAGAAGAGCACAGATTTATCAGCACCAGTGTTATTACGCTTATGATTCAGCCGATGATTTATCATTTTGCTCAATAAACGATAAACGTTATGATTCATTATTAGCCTTTAACATTTGTATAGATAGACTGAAATAGAGCAGAGTTATGTGTACAAGTCACGCATAAAATTTAGCTCTATCAGTTGCAGAAAATGAGTCGCTTAAACATTGCTTTAATTTTATCTCGGAGCATTAAGAAAATTATTGCAAGGAGATATGTATAATCACTATCATAACGTTGACTATCAATTGTGCCATTTATTACCGAGACACAAATTGTAACTAAAGATAGCAACGTGAGAACGAATAAAAATTGAAAGACCTGATAGAATTAAAATAAGAAACTGTAATGAAATTGCTAATTAACTCGCTTAATGTTTAAATTTAATAATATTATCTTGTTTTTCATTCAATTCCTTCAATTTCAAAGAACGCGACGGCTCGTAACATCATGTCGTTATACTTAACGAGACAGCGAGAAAAGTGATCGAAAATTATCGTGCCGACACGTATATCGATAGCTATCGCGCGAGTCAATTTTGCACCGGCTGACATTGAAATCGAAGGCCGCGATTTGAAGGTGAGAAAACGCCGCTTCTTTTTGCAACGGACGATGCAAAAGCGTTTCCAGAAGTCATGCACCGCGATGCACAAATAGCGTAACGCTACTGTGTTATCATATCAACGGTAATATTCCATTGTGACATAACGCGCATATGTTTGAATGCATATTAGCATTCTAATGACGAAGGATCAGACGCAAGATAAATCTGTTCTCTTCATTTACCTATTCTAATTTCGAAGCACGTGCTATAACAGGTACAAGTATTCTCTCGCGAGAGAATAAGAATGAGAATAAGAGAGAGAGAGAGAGAATATTGACTTTCGCCTTATATAATTTCGTTCATAAGTAATCTTTAATTAGTCGCGTTAAGTTATAACGACCTCGTCTATTCCAAATGCGTTGTTGAATACATTAAACAAAATTGTAAATATTTCTTAATTATAAATCTGATGAAGTAAGATTAATAATTTATTACTTGAGTTCTTTTCAAAAGATTATTAGCTTCTATTTAATGACAGTGTAATAAAGAATATAGTGACATTATAATGACTCTGCGTGATTAATTGTGCCACACAAACTTGACATAAATAATTAAGAGTCGATGAAAAATCTCTGAGTCAAATAATATAATCACTTTTACAGAAAGCATATAATTGCGGAAAATTCGCAGAATGCGTATAATGGGTAGTAAATTTTACAGATGCTAATCATCGAAGAAGAGAAGAGCCAGCAAAACGAACACACACTTTCGCGATGCTAACATTCTCTCGACCGTAATAGCGAACTGGGATATTTTTCTACACGGTGTTATTCATCCTTCCTCATTAGATAATATTAGAACGATAAACCGAGTTATCATTAGACGACTTCGACGACGAGATAGATGAATCAAGAACGTAATAGCAAAAAAAGCCGTCCAACTAAAACGCGCGACTAATTATATACATTATGCAACCACTCTTAATAGCTAATGCATCACTCGGATATAACTACTTGTCTAATGATGCCTCGACGTGAAGTGATCGAGGCAAATTTTTATTTATACGGTCACGGATTATATCGATCAAGTAACGGCCGGGGCAAATGCAAATGCCCCAAATTAAGATCGCTCTCGGAGGAAAATGTCATAAAAGTGAGGAGATGCGGCGCGGGGAGAAAAAAGGTCAGCTTATCCCTTTCGCAGAAGAAACAGGCAGCCCGCGAATATTGCGCAGCGCGCACGGTGCGCGTAATGACGCAAAAACACATCTCTCGCAAAAGGCCGGCGCGGCGCAATTGCGGCCGCGGTTGCACTTTTCGCGCGGCGGAACGGTCGCACCGCTGTACCGCTGCAGTGCGGTAATTTGGCACGACCTAAATGACGAAACTAAGTATAAACGCTAAGGCTAAAGTGACGCCCACGTGCGTCTTCAGAGAGGAGGAAAGTCAGGTTGACACGTTGGTTTTCCCCGAGACGAACGGTTCTCTTCTCTCATTCTCTCTCTTTCTCATCCCGACGTATTTTTAGAGTTGCAAATGGAAAAAAAAAGAAATTTGTGTCGATCCGACGAAAATGTCGGAGAGGAGATTGCCTCTCGGCTTACATCGCAGATGTATTTAGGAACCCACGATGTTGAGAAGCCACGCCGTCTCGTAAATCTAACTGACTCACGCCATGTTAAAAAAGAATGTAACTTCGAAAATTTATAATTTTCTTCATTTTTAGAAAATTCGTACTGTAACCGTAATACCTGTAAATAAAGGCTTAAAAAATGTCGTACAATATATTACAATTTAATGTGTTTTAGAATAAGCAAAGTGAACAATAGAGATATCGAACATTGCACCATACAAACATAATATAATATAATATAAAAAATAAGCACGTTTAATTCTCGCGCAATCAAGAATCATCTCATGCTTGTGCTTATAAGATAACAGACAGTTTGTCTTGTATGTAATTATATGACATATTAAGAAATGTATTGTAAAAATTATTTTCAGTCTATCGAATGAGTAAAGCGAGCCCTATGGCAATTCATGTCTTAACACGCATCTTGGTATTATGAGATTTAATTACGGCTATGCCGCATCCAATCTTTTGTATATTAGACGCATAAGGTTGTCACGGCCAATAACTTCTAGCGCATAAGCCGGAAGAGTGCCTACAACTACGTGCCGTCATATCATCGCGCGGAATTAATTTTCGCAACTCGCGAAAGACGTGCTGCGAGAGAGAAACCGGAAGAACGAGTCGTCCGAGACAAAACCGTTTACTGCTATCCTCGGCGAACAACCCGAATCCGTGGCGATAAACACGAGCAAACGCGAAGATAAAGCACAAAATTGATAACGGAATCGTTGTTTCGTTCGCATGAAAATTGAAAATTACGCGGATGTCTCGCGCTGGCATCTATCTTGCATTTAAAGATAGAAAAAAAACATCACGAAATAATCTTTTAAAAAATATATCATTTTACGACAGCGACAAGTGCTATATAATAATTAAATTTAAAATCTGTTATCGAAAAAATCGCGCGATGAAATGTGAAAAAATTCGTATTTTAAAATCTTTTGAAATGAAGCACAGAAGGCTCGCGTATTTTTGTTCAGACGCGAGAAAAACCAGACACTCTTCTCGCGTCTTCGTTTGGGGAATTGATTAAATTAGCGATGTCCGCTCTCCGCGCGTATGCAAGACGCAACGGCGCACCTGCAAGCGGCAGCGGTACAGCCAGTCTCTCGGGATAGAGACCGGGTGTCATTGCCCCGTGCTGTGCCGTCTAGTATAGAAGGTACAGGAATAGCAAGGCTCCGGCTTAGACGCGTCGCACCGCTTCGTCGCCGCTGAATTCGCGCGCGAGCGCGATTGCGAACACAGTTGTGCCGCCGGCTACAGTTGTGATACCGACCGGCGAAAGTAAGACATTGATCACCCTTTATCGTACGATCCGTTGGGTAACGAACCGTCCTAAAAAAAAAAATTAAATCTCTCTCTCTCTCTCTCTTTCTCTCTAGTACGAGAAAACGCGTTGCGATTGAGAACGCGACGACGGAAACGATGCACGCCGTGGTACGTCACGGTTAACATGATTTATCGCATTTACCGGAGAGATCGCACAGTTTATCGCGTCGTGATTGAATCTAAATGACACGCCGACATAAAATGTAAAGAGGAGAACATAAAAAATTTCACTTAAAAAATTATAATTATATATATCGAATAATCAATACCTTTTCTAACAATAAGTCATTGCTAATGATTGAAGACAATCTTGAAGACAGTCTTGGAAATGATCTGTTAACTTGTGAAAATTTATATGTAATTAATCAACTTATGCCAGACAAGACTCACAAATCATTGTTTCTAACAGACACTTTATGATAAAGTTTTCTAGATAAAAACAT
>VBVQ01002032.1:9012-28202 GCA_011636635.1 Tetramorium simillimum | reverse complement strand
TGTAAATTTAGTTTTTTTTTTATGAAAAATTAAAAATTAATGTGTTTGATATATTACTGATGTAATCTTTTTTTATACAAAGTTCTCTTCTGTGCATCGTGCATCAACGATGCTCGTTCGCGACAAGATAGCGACGCAGTCTCAGGAATCATGCGCAATGAAGATTCGCGCGATGAGCAACGACGTAGCTCAGCGCGCTTATTAAATTTGCATATTGCAATTTATAGCACGACGCTCAGCGTCCACCTCCGATCACGATAGTATTGTCCCACCTCCCTGAAAAAGAACACGCACCGTCGTGACACTCGGCGCGAGCCTCGACGAAAATTTATCGTCGAAAGAGCGCGCGCCGGGTCCCTGGTTCCCGGGCGAGTTCGCGAAATTTGAACGTCCGCTTATCGGCCGCTCGGTGTCGGCGAATCGAGGCGAGCGCGCGACAATAATTTCAAGACAGTCTCCTCGTAAATCTAGTCGGCGAAAACTAGTACCGCACCTCCATTATACGCCAATTTCTCTTATGGGCAAAAAGCGTTGGGATTGGCAACCAATAAGCGATCTCACGGGCGTTACCAAGCCCGAGCGTATACACGCACGTGTCCTGACACGCGCGGACGGCCACGCATGTGCATTTTCATTCGTATGCGCGCACAGGTATATACAACCGCCCGCCGATCTCGATTCGAGCGCAAACGTCGCCTATGCCCGCGAGGGGTTCTCCAAGTAATTCCGTATCACCGCCGAACGCGCGGCATGGCACGGTGTGTCGTTTTAGATGCTGAGGCTGACGGCGTGCCGGAACCGGGGTTGACTTTCAATACGTTTTAACGAGCCTCAACAGGCTTTTTTTTTCTAGGGAATCTAAAATCAGATTACGCTTCCAGGAAAGATATATGCGCACGCTTGTAACCGTAATGACGTTATTTTCGCATAATAATTTTGCGGTGTTAAATGTGCGCAACGTTATATCCTGCTTCACCACATTACTATTTAATATATTTAATCGTCTTGAATTAAATCTTTCGTGGATTTTTGGTATGTGTTCGGTAGCGCATACCACCAAATAATTTTAGAAAATTTATGATGAAAATTAGCATATAAACTGATACCTGCACGTATCAGAAAGTTCCTTATGGCCGTATAACTACTATGTACACAGTATTAATTATGGTTCATACTATGTAATATCAATAATTGATTCTCGATAGTCTCAGAATGTAGTAAAACGGCGCTCGCGTAACATGATTAGCTGAATATTGTCGCGAAAGGGTTAAATATTTAGTCGTTAATATTTATATACGATCAGTTATTATCTTAAGTAGATATGAAGAACGCTTTTAATATCCTCAGCTGCGGGAGAGAACGTACGATTTTTTTTTTACGGATCAATATATTTGTCACAAGCTTATAGGGAATTATTGATATGGTAACGAGTGTGCGGAGTCGCAAAATATCATTAGCGCGTGCAATGGCGTAGAACGGAAAGAGGCGGCGGATAATTCGTTGGACGCCGAGGGGGACGTAGGCGGCCTCCGGTACCATTTGTTTTGCTCGAATACTGCGCGCGCGATAGGACGCGTACTATTCATCTTATCCTTTTCCTTCTCATCATTTATTCCTTAAGAAGACTGAACGAGATAGCTGCCGGCGTGTGGCAATACCTCGGTGAGATGCAGTATCGTAAAGAGCGGGAAGTTAATCGCTGACGAATTAAAGACACGAGCTTTCCTTTGTACACGCACACACGGACGCACACGATGTACCGCTTTGAAAAGCCTTTAAAATCCGTGGATGGCTTACTCATCCGCTTTACGAATGGAAAGTCGATGTATCGTAATGTTATCACGAATGAAATGCAATAAGGTGATAAATTCGACTGATAGGGTGACCGAGGTGACGCTAATCCCGGGTGATTATCTCGGTATTTACTTTAGTTTCGACATGACGCGCAAATTCATATCCATTTACTGCCTAATAATTTTGTTAATACATGCTAATGTTTATCTCCCGTGTGATATTGTTGTGACAAGGGAGTTGTTCTCTGGCGTAACAAAGGAAATCTTTCAGCAAACTTACGTAGTACAGACCACGAGATGACTTTATCTCACTTTTACACCTGTTCGACAACAACCGGATGTTGGACAGACGACAGTAAAGATACTAAAGATAGAAATAAGAAGGAAGTCTGCTGAATTAGATAAATCCGAAATTTATTTAAAAATAGATTATATATCTATATATATTATTTAAATTATTTTCTGTATATGAAATATTGAATTTCTTGATAAATAATTGTAATTGGATATGGAAGATATGCAATTGATTAATTTCAACAAAATTAGACTTGCTAATCAGTGCTTTAATATAAATTTCTTTAGATAATGATATCTAATTAAGATTTATAATATTACGATGAATAAGAGAATTTTTGGAGTATATCTGAAAGTTACAATTTTGCGTTACTTTACAATTACTTAATATAACTCATTATTTTTATGCACATAATATTACGAATAAGTTGCAGACTAATAGCATTCGTAAATCAGAAATAAATTGGATCATCGAGCGGTATCTTTCGTGTGTCAGCATATTATTTTCATCGATTGTGCAGTGGCCTCGATCGAACCTTAGACCTTGAGCCAGATGTTACCCTCCAGGATCTCGCGATCGATCCCTCCGACGGATGCGACCTTGTTCGTAGGTGCTCCACGAGGTGTAAGGCGGCTCGAGCTAAAAGGGTCGATGACGAGAGAGTTCGGAAATGCGCATCCCACGTGGGTGAGTTAGTGCAAAGCCATCCTTCCTCGGCGAGTGCAGGCTTCCTCACTCCAGGCTCGGTATCCAAAGCAGGAGGACTCGGTGCGATTCGATAGGTGCTGCTGGCTGGCGAGGGGTCGGGGGAGGCAGGAAGAACACCACGGCGAAGGGGTAAGGAAAAGGAAGGGGACAGGACGAAAGCTCAGGTGTTCCGTTTCTCGTGCCCGACTCATCTGCGCGATGGTTTGGCGAACCCGTTGTCGGTGAACCGGCGGCTCACAGTACCCGTTCTCATCTTGCCCCACTGCTGCATCTCACGTCCGTCTGCACGCCCACGCCCCAGGAGGAGTCCTTAAGGTCTTTCTCACAGTCGTACATTGAACCGTTCGCTGCGTCATACGTGTTCCTGAGATTGCAAGCGTGGAAGTATCTCAATCGTAAAAACTCCTGCATTACGTCGTTACAAATACTCTTACAAGTACACAAAGTGGATATGGAAAAACAATTTTCGAAACATTTATCTTTTTATTTAATTTTATTTATTTTATCCATTGATTTGAATACATTGAAGCATGAAGCGATGCAAAAGTATTCAGATATAAAAACGGATACATCAATACTGAATGATTTTGTAATACTTATCGTTAAACAATTATCGCTGAAATATTGTGAAACTCAAGCTTTCAATAACGATCATTGATCGCACGAGGCTTTGTTACATTCTGCTGCGATCTCGAGAATCCAAGTTTCTATAATAAGAAGTATAAAGTACACAAGTATTACAAAAACTACTGGCTGTGACCAGAATAAATGAAAATAAATAGCAAGCATGCCTTCGACCAGTTGTTGCGAAATCAATGCGCCAAGTAAAGTCCCGATGGGATTTATTAAGTTTCAATCCTCAGCACTAGCGCGCAGTGCCCTCTCATTGATATGGGCAACCATATTTCTGCTTTGACAAACGATTCTGGCGGACGTACTAATTACTCCCCACCATCAATAACGTCTTTCAGGTTGTGCTCTTATACCGGATGTATCGGAGAACCGATTTCCTCGTCGGATCGAACCTCTCCTTTGTCCACGACTGTCGCTCGTTAATTTCTTAGCGCGCGGACGCTGCCGCGAGCCTTCCCGGGTGTGTAATGTAATAAAATATATCTCCTGGTGTCGATCGGGCCTTAGCCTCCAACAAATCGTACATACGCCAACGTCGTCGACGCAAACGCGATGTGTAGGTACGCATCCGCGGTGTGTGGATCCTGCACCGCGCGGCGCGGCGTGCGGTTCAATGCGGCCACGGGACATCTTGAAGAGAGGCATAAGCGATTACAACGATGACTGCTCTACATCATCCAACTAACGCCGTACCCTTCGCGTGATAGTCGGCATAGTCCTGGACTAATACCGCAGGGGGACACGTATCGATAATATACACGTCTCGGCGAAGCCGGCTGCGTTCGTACGCGTAACTTATTGCCGCGCGCTCGCGACAGATTCGCTGAGGCGAATACCGTTCGAATATATCGTATGAACAAGGTATGAAATATTAGTGAATAGGTGCTTAATGCTAACAAGGCGGCGAGCGAGATTGCGCCGCTCCATATACGTTGAAACTTCATAAAGTAAATGCGTCATTTCAACGCGTCATGACTGGCGATCTGATAGAACGAAAGCGAAAGCGCCGTTGCGTTAATTTCTTCTGCATTGAATAGTCCTTTGGATTACTATCTCCTTCAACTTTCCTCGCTCTTTACGTCAATTTTTCCCAAGTTACGACGTAATCTTTAATTTATAATTTACAAAAAGCAAAACTTGTATGCATGCGTGTTTCTGAGTGTGTACACGTATACGCTCGCCATTTTCTTAAGAAATACAGAATATTTATGAATTTCTTGTTTAATTGTTTTATCCTAATGATCTAAATTAAAAAGACAATCACTTTTACAATGTTATGTTACTATTTAGTACTTAAGGAATATTTGATAATCAGTCTTGTTATTTGTAACACGCGCATTTTTTATTACCAATAGTTTCTAAAGTTCTCAATATATAAGTGTAAAAAAAAGTCTCACCTAATATATCTTTCGAAGAGCGAGAAATTTAATCTCGCGTGCAATAGCATCGTATCCTTCTACGAATATTTTTTTTGGAACACTGTCAAACACGTTTCTGGCCACCTCTTTGTATATACGCGCAATCATTACGCGTCGAAATCGCCGGTAGGTGCTTATCCTTGCAAATTGTAATACACACAAAAGTTTCGAGGCGGGTCTCTCCCGGGCGTAACCCGAAACCGCGCGCATCGAGAACGCTTAGAAGGCGTCCGTGAGTCGTCCGCATTTACGAGTCGTATGAATATAAGATGGTCGGGGCAGTTTGTTGGATGCATGCGACGAGGTATAATCTTTGTCCTGCACGCAAGGGGACTTTTGAAAGAATGAAGGGCGCGAGGTTCTGATGAGAGTCGAGGATGGTATCTCGCGTCGCATATCTCGTGATTGATTCTGTGGACCACATTTATCAACTCGTGAGTAAATGAACTTGTGTCAAACGCATATACGTCTCTTGGCTTCATCTCTATATCAGCATTAAGAAGTGCAACAATTTTTTGGGAGGGATCATAAATAAGTCTGTAAAAACTAAGAATATTATAGTTCCTTTGTCGCTTTCTGCAATACTAATTTATTGAATTATTTCATGTCGATGAGTATATATATTCTCAGTTGATGTTTCTATAACTCTTTTGTGGTTTTACGGACGCCGTGATAGCGTTCACCCAGGGCACTTGAGCCATATATCACACTAGTGTCCAAAATAACATCTCGCACGGGTTTATGTCCAATTTCAACTTACGTTTGTCATTTCGCGCGTATTTTCTGCCGGCCGATTCATATCCACACGTATATCTAAACGTTCGCTCGCTTTTGGTTTTACGATCAATCGCGAGTTTATGTTGCCATTACAACGATCATATCATGCGTATGTGCACGCGTCTCGATGCGCTACGCAGGCCGGTGAATCACGGTGTCCTATTAGCCCACGTGGTTGCCGCAGCTGGAAAAAGTTTTGTCATTTCTTCGACGTCTTCGAAAACCCTCGCGATCGTGATTGGCGGGTCAATTTCAGCGCCTCGGGAACATTATGAAGATGTCGATCGTTGATGCGAGTATTCCTCCTACAGGATAGGGACGCAGGTTGCGCCTGCAATTTACATCGCTGTCCGTTATGGTGTTTCACTAGAGTGACAGAAGTAACACGGTTTCCCTGTGGTGCAAGTCTGAAGGCGGACGTAGATGTATCGCTGGCCGATGAAGATCGCCAACGTGCCGTGTCGGTACCTCGCATTAGGACGCATCGAAAGTCGTGTGAAAGCAAGATCAATGAATTGATATGAAAGCCGACAAGCTAATAAAATTTTCGCTTTTGGACATTTCTAGCGATAATATGAATTAATCCGAGACAGTAACAGATTAATAAAATTTGACATAATATATCCGGACAATTTTTTAAAGCATAAAGTAACTCTGTATTGTCACAATTGAGATATCGCTGATGTGAAACACTATCGATATTCCATTTATGAATGGGAAGAATTATGAAACGACGAAGGGGAAACGGTGAGAGGAGCAGAAAAAGGAAGAACGGAAGAGAGCGGTCCGATCTCCGCGAAAGTTGCGACGCCGCGAAGGTACGTGATATCATGTCGGAGGGAAATTATAATACCCTCGTTTAATGCGGATACTTTCTACGGCCGGCGACGCGTCCGACTCAAGTACAGAGATCCGCAGTTATGTCCGCCGGCAGAGTACATGCGCTGATTCAGAAATGTCGTGAAAGTCCACCGCGACCGCGGCGGCTCGCTTAATTATCGCTTTTCCCAAATAACGAACAGCTGCAGCCGCGTAACGCGTGCCTCGCAGCGGGCGATAATCTCAGTCGCTTGGGACAATCGGTCGTCGTTATTAAGACGGGGTTGAGCGCGCTCTTGGGCGACGGACTGGCCCATATCCCCGGCGCCCACGACGACCGCGGCTGGTCCCCGCTCCGGCATTGTCGTCGCCGAGTTTTACGTCGGGCCATTAACACTTCCCCGACAAATGAAGGCCCCTTCTCTTCCTGCTCGTGACGCGCACGCCATGTACCGGCACGAATGCAGCGAGCCGCGCGAGCGCGGCTCGCTGCACCGCGAGAGGCAACCATAATGCGACGCCCCCGGAACGAGCAATTACGAGGACTTGCGTTCGCGGACACTTCGTCGCACGGCGAATTATGTCGCGGCAGCGGGGATACGTTACGCTTAAAATTCGCCGCAGTAATGAGCGACGCGGGCACGCGATAACTGCATCTTATGCGTACCTTATGACCCGATTTTATGGCTGGAGGGCCGTGCCCAAAGAGCGACGCTGCCCGTAGGTGGCGGTCTCGCACTATTGTATGCTTAAATGATGCTTAAAATTCCAAGGGGTTCGCTATACACCAAAGTCATTTGTTTCTTGGAGCGGCTCGTGTAATAATAATACGTATAATGTTAGCAACTTAGTAGCTATAGAATTATAAATCTCAAAATACCTATGATATTTCCACAAACTCATATAACTTTCTTTCTTCTTCGAGAAAGAAAAACTTACTTAGCTTTCGGAGTGAAATAATTTATCTAATTTGATGTGAAAACTTTATTTTAAATACTTAATACTGATACATATTTTTTATTTGTAATTTTAAGTTCGTTTTATCTTACAATTAGGAAAACAATGTTCCGCGATTAGATTACCTCGCACTATATGCATCGTTGTAGGTATGCAAAATATACTTTAGCTAAACCAAGATTACAGTAGTTAGGCAGATTATCGTTCGATGATGCTAAGACTTTATGGCGTACTTTTACACGGTGATCAAATTATGATTTCTCGGCAAGATATCGATAGTATTACAGGTGGCACGACTAATAACATTATCCTGGATAAGTATTAGTTTGTTGATGAAATCTGTTAATAGGGCTTAGATTACAAAGAGGACTCTCGCGGTAGTCTGATTAGAAAAGTTGCTACTATAGCAATAAGCTCGTTATGATTATGAATTAATGAAGATATAAGTGAAATGCATTCTCCAATCATGAACTGTAGAAAGATTAAAATCATTTCCAATATTATAAAGATATTTTAGAGTGTGAAAAGAGATTACTATCATTTTTTTGACAATACGAGTAAAGTTTTATATTATTAATTATATTTTAATGATATTTCAATCATATTACAAGAAATTTTATATTTGATTTTTTTTTTTGAGATTGCACGTATGAAATTATTACACTTATATCTTATCCTTAATCTTCAATCGAGATTACAGTATCAAGAGAAAAAGAGCGATACATTATTTGATGTTGTATAAAAAAATGTTTATTTGTGCATGAACCAGAGCAGGAACTTATTTTGTAGCAGTATGTTATAGCTTTCTGAAAGCGAAGGAAAATACTTTCATCGAGTTTGTCGATAGTTGTGTAATGACAAGGCGCTCTGGATGCTGCAGTTGGTGCATACCTGCGTAATAAGTAACAAGTGATCCGTGCACATTTTCTGTGTCGGAGAAACGTTAATAACGCAATATAAGAGGGACCACCACGCCTTCACTCTCTACGTTCGAGCTAATTCCACTCTGAGAAAATAAAGTTATGGATTGTGTAATTTTATATTTAAAACAAATTTGTGAATGAAAATGCAAGATACAAACTATCTAAAAATAGAAAAAATAATTTACACGTTTCATAAGTACATTAAATTTATATAAAAAGCTAGCTTTTTATATTTATTCGATTGTAATTTAATTATTTCAGAAAATATTGCTTAATATTGAAAATATTTGCTAGAGAAGTATTGAAGAATTATGACGATTCATTCTAAATAAAATACTATCTAATTATCGATTTTTAATGTGTCAATGCTTTCGTAATTCTCATTATCTTATTAAAATGTCATTTGAAACACCTTGTACGGAGTTCTTATATCATTCGGATAAAAGATAGAGTCAGTTTGTTATTACATAAGTAGTTATAACTTTCACTTCTGTTTATTAATTAGTAATTGCTGCCTACTGGCTGGTCATAATCAAATTTAAAAAATTAATAAGTAGGGATTTAGTTCCTATCAGTAATATTATTTACGAGTGTTCGATTTAATCATGAAGATTTTTGTGTTCGAATCTGCATATATTTATGGGTATACTTCTTTAAATGTGACAGCTTAAAATTTATATCCATGCTTGGCTTATCTGAATGTGTGCAATCGCCATTTCAATGAAAATTCGCAAATTTCATTATGATTGCAGCTGATAATCATGATTGCACTGTCTGTTCACGCTTGTATATAGGAGGTGTCGATTACCTGAAACGACGGCTTAAAGCTTATACTCACGTCTGATAGGATCACAGCAGTTTTTTGTTATCGAAGATCGTGACCGGTGATCTGACCAGACAGACCGGCAACGCATATCCCCCTAAGCAACATGACGTCACCCCTTGTAAACACACACTTTGAATTCTGCTTTCTTACGGCGGTCAATCACGGCAACGACCACGCACCGCTTCAGTGATCTTTATACATCGTATATCCATTAGATATTTCGATAATGAAAGAGCACAGATTAATTTGAAAATGAGCTGTGATTTGCATGGTTAGCCGGCGCGATAATTTATTTTTTAGCGGGAGTTAATAGTTACGACCGGAGCGTCAAGCGGGTTTCATGAAAAATAAAGCTAGTGGAAGAAACCTGTTAAAATGCTTCATTAACGCGAGCTTGTAAAGCGGAATTGGCGAGACGCGTGTCGAAAATAAAGTTTTACTTAATGCAAAGCACTCTCGATTATTACGACTATATTTTAGGCAAACTGTAAAAAAATTAATAAGTCAGATAATGAAATAAAGAGAAGTATGATAAAAAGTTAAAATTCTAATATTTTTTTTATGAAACGGAATTGTGTTCGTCGTGATCGAAACATGAAAATTTGCGCATTATCTACTAATCATATTTGCAATTTCTTGAAAAAGAATATTTTTATTATTCTATAAACGGTATATTAACTATTGTTGATTGATTAACTATTGTTGATTCATTATTCTATAAACGGTATATTAACTATTGTTGATATTGTTGATTGTAAATATTGTTGATTGATCGTAAGTCTATCGTTACGAGTGAATAATAATCATTTGATAAAGATGTAGTCAGTGTCTCCTAAAAATTTCAATATTTAATTTAATAAATATTGATTTCTCGATTAAGACATAGCAATAATTACTTATTGTTAGTGGAAGACTAGTGACATGTGACGATCGCGACACAACGAATTGACAGGTTGAAATGAATCGCGCGGACACAATCGCGCGTGTCTACCGGCTACCTTTGGTACCTCGTAAAATTAGAGCTGATCTAACCAGACAGGATCCCGGTGGCTCCGGTGTGCCTACGCACAACGGAATCCGTGGCCGATCGCGGCACGGTTATCGGACGTATTGAGTATCAATGATTCACTCTCGGAATCCTCGGCGCGGTGGTCTCTCGATGAATCAACCGGTTGCAAAGCTGATTTACACGTTCCCGAAAACGCGGTCGATAAACTAATATTAGATTTTATCATGATCCGTGCTATTCGCATGACGTTACCTCTCAACCTACGTAGATCTTGCGAATCCTTCTAGTCTACGAAGCAGTATTTTTTTATCTGGTTCGGGAATTATTATTTCTTTGATCCCGCCGCCTATCGATGCCTATATTGATAGTACAACAATGTAGACTGCATAAGTTTGTTTTGCTGAAAAGGATTCACTTGGCTAAGAATTAATTAAAATTGCATGGAGATTTGTGGATCTAAAAAAACTGATGGTTTAATAAAGCCAAAGATGCAAGGTTGCAAGAGCCCAGAGGCCATTAAAAATATAAGTAGTATTACGTAAGAAGCACCAGACATAACAGAAAAATTAAAAAGAAGTTTTTTCTATATCTACATATGTGCCAATAAATATTTTAATTTGATCTAAAAAAAAATCAAAATTAATATTATTACAATGTGCTCATCATTTAAAAATGGAAGAATTATTTTGCAGAAACAACAAAAAACTATTTCGAAATTACGTTTCGACAAGTGCTAAAAGATTCGCAGATTTTGCGACGTATTATATGATGAATCACCTGATTGTAATTATTGCGGCAAGATCAGATACGGCTTTCTGCGCCGTTATTTATCTACGAAAACAAGAATCTGGTGCAACATGTGTTTACGAAGCGGGCCGTGTCGAGTGCACCGTATTATATAGCTATGTCCTAATTGCAGCGATCGTCTCGCCTTCTCGGCGTTGACAGGTTACTGATACGGGAAATATCTAAGTGCTATCTATCTGGCGAGCGACGCGTGATGTGCTCAGCACGGCGAGAAATGAAAAACCTCAAGCCGGGTATCCCTGCCCGTTATTACTTGGAAAAGGGTCGACTTTTTGCCATGCATGCACTTGCGATGATAACGATCGTGCAGGTGACATAGTTCGGACGTGCCGCGATTATGTCATCGGTCGCTCCGGGAACGTTGCTGCTATGGTTATACCGCATCAGACTTCCCGTGGATCAGCATCGAGACACCTGCAAGCGTTATCGTCTCACTTTACCCTCTTCTCGCTTCCTCCCACCCTCGGTGCATGAGCCCTTATCGGTAATGTTTACTTTAACTGCGTCATTCATAACGTTGCACCTTAGGCGTTTGCGAATAATCTCGCCGAGGGGAATCACTACATTCTCATTGTGCTCGTATACAAAGTTACTAGGAAATTGACTTGATAATTTCGTGATTTAAAGTAGTGTATCGACGGTTATTTCAGCACCAAGTAGTTATCAACACCATTACAAAATATTTTTATTATGACGTCTTATAATACATTGATATAAGATTAACGTAATTTCCTGAACGTTTCGTTGAAAATTGAGGTTTCGCAGTAGAACAATAAAACGATTAGATTTATGACTCAATACTGTCTGGCTATTACAAGATTGACGTAATAATAGAACGCGGTATCGACAGAAATAGATTTGACTAGTCACTCATTTAATGTGCATTCCTACAACGTGGACTGAATTGCAATGGATTACTGTCAGTTTTATTTGTAACGTCTTTATAAGGTTGACTGTTTTATTCAATTACGTATATAATATTTTATTCGATCGATTCTTATTTTTAAATTAATTTAGCTATGAACAATTTAATTTTTAAATTCTTATAAAGACATGTAATATCAAAATTAATTCATCAACGAAAAAAAAATTTATATATTATTCGGGATTTTATAAAATACACGGTGCAGTTATTACACAATTGCAACTGATATCATCAAAAATTTAAAACATTCCAAAATATTGAGATCACTACATCGATCAGCTACATCGATCAATCTCTTCATCGATCTTATCAATATTGCGTATCAACGATTGTCATAGGGGGCATTGTGTGCGATTATTATTTATCATCCATCGCGTGAGACTTGCAATCGTCATTCTAGTGAGCGGGGAATTCTCCGTCAATCGCGGGGAATTTTTTGTACTGCAGACTCATTATTTGTTTAGTCCCAGTAAGGTTCACGTTCGTAGGAGATCAAAGTAGAGTTCGATGACAAGCGGCAGAAGCCGCGACTTCTTTCTCTCGACTCACCGCGGGCGATGACGTCGACGTCGCGAGAACAGACGGCGAAATCCGTCAGGCATTAACGAGTTTATTCGCTCGCACCAAGAATAGGTAGGAATGCGAAGAAGGGAGCTTCTGGCCCTGTTTCACCTGACAAGTTTACACGAAGACACCGTGGGCGGTTCACGAAAAGCCACCTGACGTGGTGCTAGCGTGACGAACTGGTTATGCTCACGAAGCGGTACTCGATGTCGCTCTTTGTTTACTGTTTAAACATCTTAATATCGCGCATAAATGCTTCATCCTATCAGGCTCTCTGTCTGTCTCCACGTCTCGTCTTTTTCTATTTCTCTCATGTTATTTCTCTTACACTTGCAAGCAGAAGTTTATGTTTCGCGACAGTAATCAGGATATATTTTCCGTACTGATCACTGTCATAATACATTATTCGTTTGCACATAAATATACACGCGCACAGATGAAGAATACGTATATCACGTAAACATACAATCTAACTAATCCGGCTATGTCGAATCCGGCTACATCGCATCGCATCGCATCAAGTTGAAACAGAGAGATGTAAAAAGAGTACCGAGGGAGCAATAAAATCTCGTTCTCCATCTACCCACACCCAACAATACGCTACCACCAGTCGTTATGACGTCATTGTCGTGACTGCATTCACCCATCCCACATTCCTCGTGTCTCTCGTCCCTTTTGAGCTCCCCCGTGAGTGATTATCAATATAAAAATGCGGGCCGAATTTTGTACGATAAATCTGAGGGGGAAAGTGAGGAGTACCGTCAGGAATACCAATCAGCCGGTCGGACTAGATGTTTGCTCCCGATCTGCATAAAGATCGAGGCACGCCGAAAATTATGCCGAAACACACCGGTTACGATGTTCTCGCTGCAGCCTCGCGATCCATCTCGCTCGACTCTCTCGCCCCTTTTCTTTTTATCCGTCGAAGGGTGCGTCCGCCAAAATCGTTTTCTTAAATAACGAAGTTAGCGCCTGAACTTTTGATAATTACATTTTTCTCATTGTCAGGGAAAACGGAAAAAGAGAAGAATTTTTTTTATAGAACTAAATATATCTTTAAATTTCCAAATCTTTTAATTTGCAGATCTATTAAAATTTATTTAGCGCGACATTAGTAAGATATTAATAAGAATAATTGAACAAGAATAAAAACGTGCTAGATGTAATTAACATGCAAACGAATGTCATTGTATTCATTTGTATGTAAAAGTACATTTTATGTAATGACGATGCCTGTAAGTTACATAAGTGTTTAATACTTTTACATATTCGACTGTTCGCATTAATGTGCGCATTCATGGGGCGGTACGCACGAGACAGGCAACTGTAATCGCAAGTATTCGAAGGCGGTACCAGGCGGTTTGAACTCTTTCCTATATCCACCGATGTACAATTATCCAACAGCCATAGCATGCCGCCGAAGGCGAACATCTGGAGCTAGCTGTTCGGGTCTATTTGTCACTGAACGATCATTAAGCAACGCCGCAGAAGAGAAGTCGATTTGTAAGTAAGGTGGAAATAATTCTCAGTCGGATAATTCTCTCGTGCGAGGGGAGAGCGAGCAAAGCGAGTTGCCGCAAAACATAACGCTCTTAGAAATCACTTTTGTACTACGGATCGTCATAAGCAACTTTCGTCTCACAACTTTCCATTAATGAAAAGAGACAGTGATCGCGACAAAGATAAACAGTTTAGATTATTCAAGAGCACTTTGTAAAATATTTTTTATTCAAGCAAGGTATCCGTTAATTATCTAATCGAATTGGGTCTTAGAGAAAAATGACAGGGCCGGAGGCAAAGTCATTAGAATGTATCTGATCGACATTATCGGATTGGAAAGGAACTCGTTGTAGGTGGAAAATTATCCTCTGCGCACTACAGGGATACAAAACATTAATTTATCTGGTTGACAAGAATTATTAACGTCTCATATTAGTGAGATCTAGGACAGATTTAACGTAATAAAACGGAATGTATCAAATACACTTTTTCGACTTCTTAAACGAGACATATTGTGGCATTAATCGAATAGCTAATTGAATAACATGTAGATCGCAGTATATAGCTTACACGTAGCTATGAAAACTATTTCAATAATTTTAATTATTATTTAAAAATTGAGATATATAATAAAAATAAAAAAAGGATACAAATTATTGATTAACAGCATGTTTTTATGAAAACGCTTTTTAAGATTTTACAAGCTAGTTTTATACATATTTTATAGTTTTCAGCATTTTAATTCTCTTTTTAATTTTCTAGCGATTTATATGACAAATTTATTCGTTCGTAGTTGTAATTTTTAAAAGTAATAGCATTGTTTTGCAAATTTATATGAGTTGATATACAGTTGCACATACATATTTACACCTTCGTTATAGAATTCGAAAAGTGCAGCGTAAAGATGTCGATTTAAAATCCCCGTAAATCATATGCTACATAAAGAAGTGATACTTTTATAACCCACTTGAGAAGACCATCGTCATCAACGTTCGAGCGGATTAACTTGATCACCGAAGAATTCATCTACCTGCGGTTTTCGAAAGTCGACACGACCACTCGCTAAATCCTCACGATTGACGCAACTTTCAGAGTATTTCTTCAATGGTACAAATGTCCAACAAACGACAAGTCTGACGAAAAGTTGCCAGCCGCAAAATGCAAACGCGAATAACCCCAGGTGCTACAATATCGGAGCATAGCGGGCCATTTTCGATAGCAAGTCGTATCGTTTAAGTATCATGCGCCGTGCAATGAAAGTGGATTAGCATTACGTGTACATTGTCATCCTGAAAAATGTGCGATCGTACATTCGACTTTTCGACGCATAAGCGATCGAGG
Source organism: Tetramorium simillimum (assembly GCA_011636635.1). NCBI lineage: Eukaryota > Metazoa > Arthropoda > Insecta > Hymenoptera > Formicidae > Tetramorium > Tetramorium simillimum. The sequence goes on along the minus strand of VBVQ01002032.1, from coordinate 12,907 downwards.
CCGATTCAATGGTTCGCTGATTTTACTCTAATCTCTCTTTACGAAGTTGACTTACTCTTTATATTGCGTATAATCTTAGGATCGTCTTCTTTGTAAAGTACGTTTCCTTGTACGCGCGATTCCTGTGAGGTCAACTGCATTTGCAGCTGCAATGGCAACGATGCAGCTGTAAGAAATAGATGCGCAAAACCCCAATTATAATAAATAATGCGAACATTAGAATTTTATATCATTCATATAATATTGTTATTCCAATATTTTAAGCAGATAAATTAGTTTATTGTGTTAGTTAGTGATTTGAAAAATGAAAGACAGTATATTAATGAAGAACTTCTTGTCACTAAATTTTGCACTATACTTTGGTTTATTAAATACTTACTAGTTATAATTAATTATTTGCGTTGTCGACGAGACAGAAAAACTTAATCTTCTTACTCACATAAGTTCAATCTCTCGCTGCATTCTTTAAACTTGAGCGGACACGATAATCAGATTGGAAATTCATGCAAGTGTGTTAGTCACCAGCAGAAGCTAAAAGAACGACGTCGACCTGATTCTGGGGTAAAATTCGCTAAGCGGTAAAAAGTTGTTGATTAGAAAGCGGCGTCTTATAGGGCCAATTCCGAGTTCGGTCGGCGAGCTCTCGTTTCGATACGGGGAAGAGTCTCAGTTCCGCGGGAGACCAACCGCAAAAGAAGACAAGACCGGACGACTACCTTGGTCCAAGGACCAAGGACACGGCGGAGCATGGCGTAGACGGCCACCCATACCGATCCATCCATGGTCCGGGTTATGTTCCCACGTACGGCGCCCCGGGCAGCGGGTTCTGGCAAAACTTCCAAAGACCCAAATTAAAGCCGTTGGCTGCCTCCTACGAACTGTTCGTGGCCGGTCCATCGATGCTGCATAATTAAAGGAACGTCATGTAATTGGAAGCTGCCTTTGTGTTCGCCTGCTGCCATTACGCGCTTCGCTCTGAATTACGCACATTCGCGATCTAACGGGGTATGAGACTGTGAATTTCAGCAATATAGATATACGCGAGAGTCAAAGTTAAATTGCATGAGCAAGATGAATTAAAATTTGCACGTTACGAGAGATAGATTGACAAAATAATGAATCCATTTAAAAACTTATAAAGTTACAAACACTTCTGCTTTTATTATTCCTTTGTCAAGTACAAGTCCGATTCGTGGCTGTATAAGATGCGGTCATCGAGTGTTCGAACGATTAAAAAAGAGCTCGAGAACATTCTACAAATCATAAAATATGAAATATATCGTCAGGAGACCATTGAGTTAGGAATCTATTTGGTTGCGGACCGCTGGAAGACTCATGGAAGAATTCGTGTCCATTTGAGGGGGTTAGTACTGGCCGAAGCAGAAAACGACAAGCGATCGCGGCTAGTAGAAAAGGATCACCTACTAATATTTTTATTGCCCGTAAAAATCGCGCTGTAACCGAGCACCAAACGCGCTATGAAACGGGATTGAAAATGTGGATATTCTCGATCGTTATCCGTGACAAAGAAGATCGCCCAAAAGTCGATGATCCCCTTATCAGCGAAGCGTAGGAATCAAGGTTGCAGACTATTGAGTCGACCGATCGTCCATACAGTTTCTTATTATTTCGAAGATATGTCGAATTTATAATCGATTGCATTTTAATTGGAACGTCAAAATTATTTTCTTTCAAAAACCTTGGGATTACGATAATAAAATCTGGCATGATTTCTTCATAGTAATGCGAAAAAATTATTAAAAATTATCTTTTTAAGCATAAGATAAAATCTTATTTGCAAAGTCTTTAACGTATAATATATTTTATATCTTAATTGAAATAAACGAAATTATATGTGCTTTTAATATGGTTAAGCATTTTATTGATCAATTTATTCTAACGCTATTTAAATTCAACGTTGGCATTTAATCGCCGAGCTAAACACGTGTGATGGAACTGATGACTTGACGTTGGCATATTTGACTACATATATGTACATCGCGTGTTGTACACACGCCGTCAACGCCAGAGTTGAGCAACCGAGCACATTGAATCCGCGTATTAGCATGTAAATTATGCAGATCCATGAGACTGCATTAATTTTCGACGCATTCCTCGGGGGATTTGTCCTATTTTATTTGTTTTCGTTACACTTACATAAGAAAGCAAAATTTCGCTTCCTCATTCACTTCAGTTTACACTTTGCAGTTACATTTTAAATTAATATGTAAAGTCATTTAAATGTATTTACATAACAAAGTGTTAATTTGGTAATTTTCTTAAGAAATTAATTTTATAAAAACGTAAATAATCTTTTTATCTTATACAATATGCATAATGTATTTTTAAATCGAGATGAATATTCCTTTAACATAAAGTTAATAATGAATATATATAATTACGTTGTGAGATATAAATTAACTTACGACTCCTTTAAAACACTGTCTACATGTTATTTGAGAAAAATCCAAATTTACAAGAAACATTAAAAGAAATCTCGGGCATACTTTCCGTAAAGTCTACAACGTTACGGAGAGTAACGCACAAGTAGGAATAAACGCAATAAGTACTTACTTAGTGATCACTTTTCGTGGAAGCGAGTCGGCAAGGACTATCGGCTTGCGACTCTGCGGCACGAGGAAACGATCGCCCATAAAAGTTCTAGGTAACGCGGACCTTTCCCACGATTTATTTAGGTGCTTGAACTGGCTTCGCGGCTCCGTCGCGGAGAAGAGTTATATACATTGTGCGACCTCCCAACGCTGGTCCGCGATCTTCTTTTATGAAATTTTAAATCATTCGATTCGGGAATCGCGCACACTATTTATTACCCATTCGAATGCGTGACGTGTCCTATGGGAGATCGCGCCCAAGTCAGGCAACTCCGCCTGCACAAACCAATGTAAAATATCGTCCCCGACAGGACACAGCGAGACGTTTACATGCATCCAACGCAATTTATTGTATTATCATGAAATCTAATTTATATGTCTCGCACGGTGACGTACTGCCGTACAAAAATCCGACTAAAAATGAATTTTTAATCATATATACATATATATATAACTACAATATATACATTTTATCTTTCTTATGAACGAATTTATTAACTTATCTCGATTTGTTAAATATGAATACGCATTATGGAATCAGTGACACACTTTCTTCTTTTAATCTTCTGGCTATCTTTTCAAAGCTACTATATTTGAATTAAAGCTTTTATATTTACTGTTGTAGTTTTTATTTTTTTAAATAATACTGCAAATAAATTGCCACATAAAATTCGAAACCTGAGAACACAGAAACCTTCATTATCGGTTAAGTATCCTCTGATAGTTGCTGCAGTTGTCACGGTGGAGACTCTTTCTTGTATGAAGCTCATTTGTTATATATCGCGAATTCAAAGAGAGAAAATTAAATACACTTATTTGTTATAAGTTTCTTCCGCTAAAATATATTTATGCTAAATAGAATTTGTTAGAAAATTTTAAAAATCTAATCTTATATAAGAATTAAATTTTCTTATGTTTGTTTAAGTATGTATATATAAGTTTATAAAAATGAAAATAAAGTAAATGTATATAATAAATTAAAACAAAATATTAAACAAATTTAGTTTGAATTAGATTAAAGATGCAAATATCATAAAAATTTTTATTTTTAAATAAAATAATTTACAAATAAAATACATGCGATATACAATAGCGCCTGTTAAATGCAACCGGATTCTCAGGACTGTTTTCTGGAAAACAGATTTGAGGAGTCATTAAAATTTATGTATTATAAAAAATTAATTTTAAGCAATTACAATTAACGTGCATGTAACTGTGATCAATTCCATTTAAATATCAAATTGTAAATTTATAAATATAAAAATTTATTTATAATTTTACAT
>VBVQ01002031.1:0-28192 GCA_011636635.1 Tetramorium simillimum | reverse complement strand
GTCTCTTCAAAATAAAGCTAGAACTCAGATCAGAACTACGAAATTTTAATGTTGAGGTGCTAACTTAACACACGCTGCACACACATATAAAGTATAATTATATAAATTTATAATTGTATAATTATAAATTATAATTATACATTGTATAATTGTTTATGGTTAATTTTAATTTTTTACTTAAATAACGCCCAAATTTATCAAAACATCTGTCCAGTTTGAATATCCGTACTCATCTGAATATTCTTGCTTAATGGATCAATTTTATATCTTGTGTTTGAGATTTAAAGAATAGGTTTTAACGAATTAATACACAGTCTTGCGCTCTTATTAAATCTCTACATGCCGATTAGGATCGTACCGCGCGAGATCAGGCAAGCCAAGGTGGACGGAATGCGCAACGTACTACCAAGGCCGAACGTACAAATATGCACGCCACGTGAACGATCAAGGCGGTTGCAAAGCGTTGTTAACAATAAGAAGTGTGAAAAGTACGATGATAAAAGAAAGATTAATGTATTGCACGAGATGAGATATGTCCTAGATGATTCTGTATCAAGCGTACAAACTTACAAAATCACTGTCTCCCGGAATCTGTAGAAACGGCACACGCGGAGAATCGCCAAGTGCCGTGAGGCTGTAACCTTGAGCGAGCAAAACCTAATTGTCTTATGAGAAGATTCGCGAGATCAATTAAGCAAGACACTGATTGAATGCTATATACAATACACAAAACTGCACAATATAAATTCAAAATGAAAAATGATAAACCAATTCGCACGAAATAATTAACAGAGTGAACTGACACAGAGTGATCACGAAAACACAACCGTCCGCTACAAGCAATGGAACAAGAATGAGAAGCACGTGGAAACTCGGCCCATGCCGATGCGGCGTGCGCAACAGCAGTGCAAGCGAGACCGTCGTTGTATTACTGCGCCTGAACGGTGCTGCGTTAACATTTATACAATCCGGCTGTACGGAAAGACTACATTTAACGGCAAGCGCGCATATAATCTTTCGCGAACATGTTGTAACTTACCTGTTCCAGCTGTACTAGTACCAGCCGATGTATTACCGAACGGCGATGTTTGCGCCGACGTCCCAAAGAGACCCGTTTGCGGACCTTTGTGTGAAAAAAGAAGAAAATAAAAATATTTACAATACTTTTTACTTTAGCGCTGAAATTAATAGATTATACAATATACCTTTTCTTCCAAGTTGATAATCTTCGAAACGCAATTCTTCATAAGATTTGGATTCATATTCCTTCATAGATGCAATGCAACAATGACGAGCCGAAATGCTATGTGATATTCCATTTTTTGACATGGAATCAGTTGTAATGACAGGCGTAAATTTCACTGCCGTGCCAGCTGGTACAGTAGTTGGGTTAGTATTGACAAAACCTGCATAGAAAGAAATCAAAGTGCTTGAAATTTTATATGTTATAAACAGAGCTCGGCGCTTGGTTCCCTTTTCCCCCACTTTACGCGCCTGCTAGCGGCCGAGCGCCCCAAAGAGCGCGGTGCGCCTACAGGGTACTGCTTCTTGCGGCGCTCGGCCGCTAGCAGGCGCGTAGAATGGGGGAAAAGGGAACCAAGCGCCGAGCTCTGGTTATAAACCTAAGTATATCCAAACACAATTTGATTATTCATAACTTACCTGTGGTTGTACCAAAAAGATTTGTGTTTGTAGTAGTATTGGCTTGACCAAACGGAGTGGTTTGTTGCGCATTCTGTTGCGGTTGTCCAAATAGATTGGTTCCAGATGTTGTACCAAAGTTAAAACCAGGTTTGTTTGCTTGACCAAACGCTGAGGTCCCTGTACTTGTACCGAAAAGATTTGTCCCGGCATTTTGTTGAGTGCCAAAGAGATTGGTACTTGTATTTGGTGTCCCAAAGCCTGCAAAAATAAAAATATTTGTTAGATTTTAACAATATATAACAGAGTAAATTAAATTAGAATTACTTTACTAGTTTAGAATCTAGCTTAAACTAGAATTTATTCCTTATATATTATATTTAATATTTATTAATTTAATATGTAATAAAACTAGTAGTAAGATATATATATATAATTTCATATATAAAATATATTATAAAAATACACATATATATGTATAATGATGTTCTACATCTCAAGAAATAATATAACAGGCATAAATTATAATTGTAAATTTTGAAAAAGACTAATAAAAGTTTTAGTTTAAGATCATTTATGATTTCTTGTCTTTAACGATTTGTTACTTGTCTAATATAAATGATCCTTTGCAACAATTTGCAAAAATTACTGTCTGTAATATAACGATAATATTTCGCGCGATCCTTGGATTGTAAAATGTTCTTCTAAAAAAAGATATACTGATCGAGAATGTTTCAAATGCATGAGTGTCTTGCACACATATAAATACCTACAGGAAAGTATTTTTTAAGTTGTACATGCAAGTGAAACAGTTTATAAATTTCTACCTCCAAAAGATGGTTGAGAATTAGTCGGTTGTCTAAATGCCGGTGGCGTTGTGGTATTGCCAAACAAGCCACCTGTTGTAGAACCTGTGGGCTTAGAACTAAAGAGTGATGAAGTATTGCTACTACCAAAGACAGGTGTTGCGCCACTACCAAAACTTGTTGTAGTAATGGGTTTACCAAATGCAGATTGGCCAAACGGACTATTTTGCGTCGCTGTACTAAATCCACCTAAAACGAAAACGTATTTTAATAAAAAAAAATAAAATAAAAATTAAATCTTTCAGATAATTTATTTATATAATACATACTGAACGATGTATTTCCAGTTTGCCCAAACATATTTAAGGTCAAATTACAACAGAATCTTGTTCAAACAATCTGAAATAAAATTAAACTTATAAGACAACTCTTTTATATTCATTTATATAATACAATTGTTTCTATTATAAATAGCACATTATGTATTATTCCAAAATGAAAACCATTAATAAAAAATTTTAACATTGTCATTACAATTAATGTTATTAATCCAAGAATTATTGCTTCATAACAACTTTAATATTTCTGTACACAATAATCAAGTTATTAATAACTTTGCGACATACATATGTCCTCAAAAATATCAATACAAACGAAATATTACAAATATATATTCTTAATAAATACAAAATACAATGAGTTTTAGAAAATGTATCTGGAAAGAACCACTTTATAGTTACAAAGAAATTGTATTTATAATTGTTTCAATCATCTTTTGAAGATATACCTATGCAGAGTATCATTAATAGCTTGATTACCACAAACACATTAATAATTAAAGTTACTATAATGCTTACTAAGATTCTTGGATTAATAGTATCGATCAATGTAATGATAATATTAAAATTTTCAATTAATATAATTTTCGGCTCTTTTAGAATAATGCACCAATTATAACATAATGATTAAAAACAAAGATATCATGTATAATAAAAAAAGATATCATACATAAAAATGAATTTTCATCTCTTTATTTCACTTCACAAGCATCATCAAAGTGCATAATAATATATAGTATCAGTGATAGTGCACATAAATGTAATGGCCATTCTACAATTGTGCTGTAGTTATAAATATAAGGTTGTAAGAAAATGATCATAGTCAAATATTTTTCTTGTGATCAAAGAATAATCGACTATGATTGGTCATTTTCTTACAAACTTACGTTTACAACCATGCTTACACAATTGTAGAATGGCTCTTAGATATGTTATTTCTTTCAAAGTGTGATAGATGTGATATTATGCATATACAGGCTGCATTCATTTTGGGCGCACACGTATTGAAAGCGTCATTCTATCTATCTTTGATATATAATAAGCAACAAAGATAGAATGATGCTTTCAGCATGTGAGCGTCCAAAACAAACGTAGCCTAAGTCATACTTTCAAAGTAACAAGATAAATAAAAGAATAAAACAAAAGCGACAATGTTCTTGAACGGATTTGGTTTTTGTGCCTTAAAAATATACATAAAATATGCATGTATGTATGTATATATATATATATATATATATATATATATATATATATATTAGAGATGTATGTGTATATATATATGTAGATATATATATGTATGTATGTATGTATGTATGTATGTATGTATATATATATATATATCTACACGAGTTTCGTAAAAATAAAGAAAAACCTATTAAAGCCTCACTCTTTTGGCAATAAATATACATACTGCGCATTAAATGTGCTTTGGTTAGGAAATAGTTAACCCAGAATCCTCGTTCGAACGGAAAAAAGAAAAGTTGTACATTGTCTCAGCAAAGCATTCGGCTGAAACAACTCATCGCCACTTTCGATCTCAAATGCCCAAAACTGTACCTACCTGTCTATATATAAAGTTTACTTGAATTCGTGCATGAAGAACGAATATTTTTCTCTCGACCGTTCATGAATTAGACTCAAAAGTACGCAATTACACAGAAATAGAAATGTCGGGTATACACGAGTTCAGGATTACCAAACTCGCGCGCAGTGTACTTAACACATAAAACTTATATACCTGGGAATGCCTTGCCCCTCGACATCACAGGTCTAGTTTCCACCGAACGCATCAAACGTTTCATTTTATAACGTCATTTTCGACGCAAGAAAATGGAAGATTCTTGATTGGTTAAACTCGTGACGCGCGTCGTGACGCGCGCGCATCACGATTTCAATTCAATTTCATTTCGGACTCAAAACCAGATTGATGCGCTCGGTGGAAGCTAGACGTATGGTAAAGGTATTTTTGACGCCTAGTGTACAATACACAAACCTGGGGAATCTTTATGGTATTTTATTATATATTTTTTTAATACTATCATTATAATAAAAAAGTCAGAAATTAAATAAAAAGAAAAATAATCTAAATATTTTATTCGTTCTATTTTCCAATAATATATGAATAATCTGTGTTTACAATCGTTTTTTCGTTAAAGACATACAATCTGTTCAAAGAACTTCGTAATACAATATTTCAGCGAATCTATCTTTGTAATCAGTTAAGAAAGAAAACTTATCAAAATTTGGTTTCTTAAGAGGTTTCAACCATTTTTCTACGGAGATTTCGATTGATAAAGTTTTGAAAGTTGCTTCGATTGATGGACGAGTGATGAGCAGCGTTCCCGATTTTATCGCAGCTTTCAAAAATTTCCATATATTTATTTGTACATCTCTGGGCAAATAAAATTCAAACGAGTTATTAATGATAATAATGTCGCTTTGTTTGATCGTCTCTGGAACCTCTTCTATTCTCTTGTTTAAAATAGATATACGATCGTCCATTTTGTATTTACATATAATCTCATTTTGAAGATTGCAGAATTCCTCGTTCATTTCGACACCGATAATTCTTTTAGCGTCCGTGTATACATATGCCTATAAAAGACGAGTATTAAAATATTAAAAGAGTTATTGCTGTAAACGAATTTTGTATTGCTTATTCAATGACAGATTAGATTAATAATTTATCGGTTATATGTGCAATAATAAACATTTTTAATTAGTATGTTTACCCCGTAAAGAATTGCGCCCAATCTTGATCCTATATCAAGTACAGTTTTGTTTTTCAAAGTAGGTAGTAGCATTTTGAATATAAAGAATAATCCGTCTTGTGACATGGAGTGTGACAAATAAACTAAAATTATAAATATATAATATAATTATAAAAAAGGAAAAAATAATTATATATGAGGGAGTACCAATATTTATCCACACTTGTTATTATAATATTATTTAGGTTGGCTATGTTATTGGCTTTGTTTTGATGCACAAATATATATAATGTTAAAATTTAGATTCTGATGAGTTAGTTCACTTATTATTCGTAAGTATATGTGATTGCATTGCTCTCCGTTTACATCAACATGCAGTTGTAATCAACTTTTTCCAAATTAAATATGTACTAGGGATTACATGAAATTTATAGATCTTGGATTATCCATCATGTAATCCTAACTTTTCTTTTTCAGACTATGTTTGTTTAGGGCGACTTTTACCAAACTCCAGTTAACCTAATCGCCAATTAATTCTACTGTAATTGGCATAGCCATTGGCCAATTTCACTGTATGAGCCAATAGCTATGCTAGTCACAACGGAATTATTCGGCGATTAGATTAATCAGAGCTTGGTAAAAGCCGCCCTTCGTCCATTAAAAGAAGTCTTATGAAATCATCGATTTTTTATGAATCAACATGTAAAAAACACAGCGTACATGTGTTGTTAACAGAGCATAAAATATTTTCTCTGAAGATATAAAAAAGATATAAAGATGGGGTTTATTTCCTTTATATCAAATTCAGTTTTTAACACGCCAAATGTGTTAAAAAGTAAGAGGAAAAATAATGTTTTAAGCTCTCTATTTTTATAAATTCTTTAGAAATAGAGTAAGGATACAATATTGGCTCACACTCATATTTAAATTTTACTTACTCAATGGTTGTATATTTCTCGATCTGCAATCAGTGCAATAGTACCTTTGTAATTGATTATTATCTATAAGTTTGTCAATATCTTCATCACTATAAAGAAACTCATCCATATGTATTGTGATATTGGGATCACAATCTGAATTCTAGGAAAAAAACATGTATTTAATGTTATTTATTGAAAAATTGAACAGTTATTTCTTTTACTTATGACAAGATATACCTCTCCTGTTAAGGGAGTTGTAATATTTTCAGATTCCAATATAGCATTAAATGGGATCTTCTGTTTAATATCAGAAATAATAGAATGTAAAATAAATATTGACTCGTCCATTTTCTTATTGCTGCATGTATCATTTTCTATCAACAAATTATTTAAATAGGAAAAAATTAATTTTATTATTTATCATTTTATTGAATAAAATTTATGTATTAATAGAAAAGATTGGAATGTATAAACTGTACTAATTAGAATAATTTTATAGTAAAATTAGATTAATTATTCTCATTTATATTTTGTTATAAAACATTCATATATCTTCATTATTGTAGGAAATAGAGAAATGAAATAAAAATTGATAGTAAAAAATAATTTAGTCATCTGTTTCATTCATTTTATTTTATAAGGACATGACAAATTTTCATATATAGTATAACGAATAAGTATAAGAAAGTATATCAAAGTATAACAAACCTGAATCATTATAAACTATGGACGGGTCAAGTTTCCATTCCTCCATAATAAATACCAAAAATTTTCGTTGATCAGTCCTATTTAACGATTGCATTAATTCGATAAAATTTTGCTTTGCTTCATTTAAATCCATTAGCAATTCTCCACTCATTCTTTCTCACAAACTTTTTTTACTAATATATCTGTGTACAAAATTTTTGTTATAATTAAATCCAATATATTTGTGTTTTCATAAAATGCTCCAAATCATTATTCGCGTTATTACACACTTAAAACATATGATTTTTTTTGGAGATATTTAAATGCCACCAGTCGAACTCTTCTTTCACTGACTTTTATGACACTCAACTCTTGTCCTACCCGACTCTTTATAATCCTAAACTCTCAATTTCCTAAAGAGAAAATATGTAGGATAAAGATCGAGACCAAAACCTTATCATTTATAATAACTTGCGTAAGCACGAAGCCAAGTATCATCTCACCATAAAACACATGATGTACTCTTAGATATAGGTTATTTATAGTGTTTCATGTTTTGCTCAGTGAGATACACATACTGAAGGCTGCGTTCCGAAAACTAGACCAGTGTCTCCCCGAATGCACCACATGAAACCAGATTGTTGATGCGCTCGATGGAAACTAGAGATCTTGGTAACACTGTCTGGGAGAGACTGCAAAATTCACTCATTGTACGCTTCGCGTAATATTATTATTGTTATCTTCATGTTTAATGCCATGATCAAAAAATGCTGGAAAGTTATAACTGTTTGGAGACAAATGGTCGATAGCGACATTACTTAATATTCGTTTTGTAACAGTTATTCGTGCTATTTGTATACAAGGTGCTTGTGTATTGAGAAATATCTGAAAGATCTTCGCATTTTTTACTCTTGTGTGTGTTGAATTGATGTTATATATTGTGTGTATATGTGCATATAGGGGAAAGGGGGTTAGAGGTGGTGAGAAGACACTTATTTTTCAATAGCAGCATAAAACGCGAAAAAGGTGCACGATTGAAAACTAGGAGAATGGAGGTTGGTTTCTACTGCTGCAAAATTAATATATACTTGACTCGACATATCATATAGTCCTGTCCATATCAATCAAATTTTTGCATATAATAGACTGCACACATATAATTCTGGTATAATTTATCGATCGCAATCGATATAACTTATCGATCTAATCTTTTATTTTATACTAACTAATAAAATAGCTATTAATTTTTAATATCTAATAGCTAATAGGTATGTAATTATTAAATTGTGAGTTGATATTAACTAGTATAGTTGATATCAATATATTGACAATACAATGATATAGCAAATTATATAATACATATAAAAGATGTTATGGATCACATATATCGTTTAAAAGTTATTTTGAGAAAGACTATCTTCTTGCTATATATACTTGAATAAATCATTACTATAAATTAAACAATATATTCAGCCAGATAGATAAATTATATGAATTATGTATTCTATTTAAATGTTTTCGAGATGACAAATTCTATTTGGTTTCTGCCATCAGATTAACAAGCTCTGCTAGTGAAACACTTCAGCTTAAACATTAATACAGATGATATTAGCCTGTCATAATGTTTTACTCAAATGTGTTGCTAAGCTATTGGCATGCTGTTAATATTTTGTTCGTTGCATACAGATAGATGAATGTTCGGCTGGTGGAGATAGCGGTGCGGAGGAAGATGAAGAAGAAGCTTCGACGCATGATTCTAGAACTGATAGTAGCAGTAGCAGTATGAGCGGCAGTAGTACAACAACAGACAGTGAGCAAGATAGTGCAGAAGATCACGCCACAAGCAGTAGCGAAAGCCACAGTTCTGCGGAGGAGGATGAAGATGAAAATGAAAACGCGGATTACATGGTAAACGTTGAGAACCCTGATGCTTTGGTAAGACATGTCTTTTTTTTCATATTTGGATGCTTTCCATTTAACAACACAAGTTAATTCAAATGTCTTTGTTATTTACTGATTGCCAAGAAAAATAGAATGACGTTTATGTCTACTTGTGCCACATTCACTTCTATCAATGTAGATTAATTTTAATCTTGATTTAATATACTTTTCATCTTTTTCCAATTCTATTAATTAGAAAAAGAAAAAATTTATTGAACCAAAATTAAAACTAATCTACATTGATAGAAATGGACATAAACCCAGACTGCACAAGATCTCCAAAACATGTCCTATGGACATTTTTAGTATGTAGAAACGTTCTTGGAATGTTTTTGAAAAGTTTTTGGAATTTTTGTACTGTCTAGGAATGGAAAATTCCCATTTATGATTAAAGGGAAAGCTGCAGTTAGCGAAATAATGGAGCAAGGTCATTTAGTTTTATCTTCCTTTCTCTTATCTTACTGAATCAATTTGTATCATTTTTGTTTCTATTTTTTTCTTATATAATTTGATTGTTTTGTTTTAACCTTTTTAAATTATTATTGTATTTTAACTATAATTTGAATAAAGTCAATTTTTTATAATTAATAATAATTTTTTATCATAATTTTTTAAAAAACCGAATAATTATATAGACATAATATAAATTATGTCTGAAGAAGTTAAACGAAGTGAAACGAAAGATTGATTCAGTGCTTTCTAAGAAAAAGATGTACAAAGATCAGAAAATAATTTTACAAAACCACTTCAAAAGATATTAATATTATTTGGCATCATAATCCCATATTTTTCGCAATAATTTTCTTTTTTTATTTATTTCGAATTATAGTGACAAATAAAAGATTCAATATAAATATATTGGAATGTATTAATGACAATAATGAGATTTTATTTTAAAAAATCAACTTGAAGCCTTATTTTTGCTTATATTTGATTGTTTATTGTTTGTTTCAAATCAATGTTTATTTTTATTATTTTAATAATTTACAGTTACAGCAGCAAACTCGTTTAACCAAATAAATATGTAGTTTAGTTGTATACTTATAGAGTATATTTTAATTTATTTTACTTTTGGTGTAAGCTAGCTACAATTCATAAAAATATTGAAGTACATAAACAATATAATTTAATAATATAATTGTAAAATTATAAAATATTTGACATTTGCATAGGATGCATTGTCTATTTTGATTCGCGCAAGGATTATAAGTTTTATTTCTCTTTTTTAATGTTTATATACAAAAATTATTTTATATAGTTAAAAATCTACACAAAATAATCCTCTTTCTTTAATAATAAAAATCAAATAAAAAAACTGATTTTTTTAAGTGTACCTTTCCTTTTAATAACTTATTTAAATATAATTATAATTTAATAATAAAATAATGTTAAGTTAATAATGATTTTATAAATTTTAAAATAATCGATTTAACAATATATTGATTTTTAGAGATGGGAAACCTGCATCGCTGCCAATGTTAAAGTAAAATTACCGCACGATCTTTGTGAACACTTTAGTATCTTCAAGGAGATGCTAGATTACCCACGTTTTTGGAATGAATGGCTTACCGAGAGTCAACGAGAAACGTTGTACAATCTTTTACCTACTTTTCCAAAAGATTCCAATATAGAGGCACAAATGGAGAAATCATTACAAATGTTGTTTAATAGAGAAAACGACAGGTAATATTACAGTTTTTTTTTAAATAAAAATAATAGATCGGAATCGATTTAATTGGAACATCGGCGATAAAATGTGTTGTAGATTTGGTGTAACAGCATTGGACAAGTTTCATAATCATCTTTCCTCCGGTCATTATCGTCCTGACATCAAAAGAATACGCGGCTTGGTTCGCAAAGCGCAGAAAAGAAGATCGTTATTTGAGGAACGAAAACGATCATATGAATTGACGATTCAACTGCTGAAATCGCGGGAAAGTTTATTATCAAATGCGTACAGACAAGGTTTCAATCAACCGGTAAACCGAACGGTGTCTAAACTTCATTGGCGTAAATCAAAACCAATAATGGGTGTGTATCTATCTTGTATCCGATATCTTTCAGCTGCTTATATTTCTTTCGTACTTCGGCCATTTGGCTGAAATGTATATAACGACCGAAGGGACAATACTAACGTGAGAATAAATAATAGTTGAAGAAAAAACTCAGTTACGCTATTTGGAAGAGCTGAACGCAGTTCGGGCAGAACTCAGGACTAGTACGAGGCTGTCCGCTGATACGACGTCCGAAAACGAAGAGAATTATCCTCATTATCAAACGATTGGCGCTAAGCAGAAGAGAAAACGGCGTTTTACTATGGGTCTTCAAGGATTGTCAGTTAAAGGCTTGCAACTTAATCATGAGGACGATACGATTCGACCTGTATTTTCCACCTTGCAACGAATGGAATATGCTTCTAACAGATCATTGTTTGTACGCGAACAAACGGATGAGACCTATCGCGCTATGTTAATTGCACATAAAAAACGACGTGCCCGTCGTGATGTATGTATAATACTTTATCGTTTTGTCATAATTACTTATTTAATGTTATAATTAATAATTCAATTAAATATATTATAATTAATAACTAATTAAACTATATATATATATATATGTATATATGTATGTATATATAGCTACATCCGGAGCTGAACACCCAAGGAATTGCACTCGCTGATCTCACGCAAAGATCACAAATTGGACAAAAGCAGAAACTTACAATTGGCAACTCTATGAAGATCACGTCTGCTAAAAAGAAAATTAAATTAGAACAAAACTCATTATGTCCTCCCACGCCAAAATTGGCAAATTCCAATTCCGTTAAACACGAAAGCGACAACAGCGATTATTCCCATACAACGGACGACAATAGACAATCCAACGTCGTGGATGTAGATTATAATAGAATAACAATGCCTATCAAGTCGGAACCCGTTGAGACGTACGAAGCACATCAAATAGCTAAAAAGAAAATGTAATTATGATTAACAAAATATCATATTTAGCTACATGTTAGATAAATATCAGAGGATTATAACGTTTGATATGTTCTCTTTTCTCATTTGCAGCAGTCCAGTGACTCAAAAAAGTAGCAAACCAACAATAGCTAATATACCAGAGATAAAAAAGGAAATCGAAGACATGGAATATGACAAAGTTAAGACCGAATTAAGTTTAAGCATAAACGAGGATGTGTTGGCTGAAACCGAGGAAGAAGAGGAAAATGAATCTAAGAAAGAGCTCGATTTAGACAGTATTGACATGATGCAGTTACCGATCCAACTTGACGATGGAATCGATATACTCGACGATGTTAAGTGAGTCGACTATTGTGTATAAAATAATAATTGTAATTAGGTCAATAATCAAAATATTTAAATCGGCTCCAATTAACATTACAGATGCGAAGATGAAAGAGTTATATCTATACCTGAGACGAAAATGACTGTGCCAGCCAATGAAAGCATTGATGTTAACAACGGGGCGGAATTGATGCAAGAGACCCACACGTGCTTCTTTTCTCTGCTGCGGGATGCTTTTACTTCGAAGGGGGAATATCGAATGAGCACATCAGAAATGAAGGAAGCAATTACACAGTGGCAAGGCAATCCTATCTCACCTTTAAATGACTGGTAAGATCAAATAAAACTCGATGATGAATTACGCGCTATCGTAGAATTTCTTAACGCTATGATTGATGTCGCAGGTATTCTCTAGTACCTTCATGGCCTACTTTAGTACCGTTAGCTCTGGGATTTCTTGCGGGCGAATTAATATATTCTCAAGATTTGGATCAGCGACAAGAACGAGATCAAGAGCTTGTACCCTATCTGGAAAATAAAGGTCGAGGTGTATATGCATGGATTGGCGCTGGGAGAGACTCCGATAATCGATTACAGGATTTGTGTACAAAATTTCTCATGTACAAGTAAGAATCACCAACAAATACTGACCTTTTAATCTTTAATTGTTATAATATAGATTATTATAATATAGATTATTATAATATACATCATTATAACAAAATTAACTGGATGTATTTTTTCCTTATTAATCAAGTCACTCACAAGCTGTCTCATTTGGATGTTTTCCTAAATTCTCTTGCTCATTTTTTTGCGACAAATTATAAGTTAAACAATTTTATTATAGAAAAATTTTATTTTACAAGTAATTCTGTTTCCACAGAGACTCATTGACGTCACCATATACCCCGACAACTAGCACTACAGTAACAGCTACAGTAAAAGCGCAGCAATCTCAACTCTCCTCGAGTAATAACAATACGAGCAATAACGTGATTATTACAAGCGGAATCTTGCAAAGTGGTAGAAGCGGAAGTCCCTTAGAATCTACTAACGTGGACGCTAGTGCCACTGGAACAGATTGGGAACCACCTCGACCGCTATTTCCCACGGAATGGAAAGTTCGTCCATCCACAGTAGAAGAACGCGAGGAATTCCGAAGACAAGAACGTATGCGTTACGCTGCACCTCATAAGGCGTTTACTTACCGCATGCACGGTTATGCGTCCGTAGTCGGTCCCGTCAAAGGAATTTACCAGCATAACGTTGGTATGTTCAATTTATACTTAGAAAAATAATGTAAATACTAAATTTTGAGTTCCTAAAAGTTTTAAATCGTGACAAAAAATATTACATTGTTCGACAAAAAAAAAACACCGGAACAAGAATAATCATTTCCTGTAATTTTTTAGACGCTGAACACGAATCCGTTTGTCAAATTGCTCCATCACGTCACAATTTTGAGAAATTTGTAGTTAAAGTTGCAAAAATAGGCTATTTAACCATGAATACTTTATTAACCATAGCCGACATTAAAAAATTCCTTTTAAGGGCTAAAAGTCCTAACAATATACTTAATTTTTATTGCAAGAAAACTTCTTTATCACATCACATATCGTATTTGTAATATGACAAAGTATATGAAAATAACCTGTATTTGCAACTTTAATTGCAATTTTTCAAAATTGTGACGTGATGAAGCAATTTGATAAACGGATTGATACACGGATCCGTGTTCAGTATCCAAAAAAAATATGGGAAATGATTCCTATTCTCGTTCCAGTATTCGAAAAAAAGTCATTTTTTGTCGAACAGTGTTATCATATGCACACATGATACAGACAAGCAATCGCAAGTCATACATTGGTTGTGTATGTACACAAGAGTATAATACATTACAGTACAGTACAATGTAAAATACAAGTAAAATACAATTACAAAATAATGCAAATGCATATATAAAAAATTTATATGCAATTAAATTACCCAAAACATTTTGATTTATATTTAATCATATGCTACTTTGCTTAAATCACGTATGAAATTAATATATTCTATCTCTTATCGTGTACATACTATTATTGTAGTTAGTTTGTTAAAACTTATTGGGATCTGACATGCGTATATATAGCCTATGATAAGTCATCAATATAGCGACGAAGAGCTTGATTTTAATATTTATAGCAATATTTCACATAACAACAATCCTAATTTACTTTTTTTATGCGGAGATTCTATAATTTTTTATAATATTAATGTTCAATAATTATATAGACGGATAACTAATGTAAAGATTGGTTAACTTCAAGCTCTCGCTGCTTCCAACTCTGGCCCCTAGAGAGAGAAAACGGCAAATGTCAGATCCCAATACTTATAATTAATAATAATTAAATTTTGTTCTTTAGGAAAAAATATTCTCTAAGGATATTTTCATATAAACCAGTATTTAAAGTCTTTTAATAGGAAAACTATTTTATTTCATATTTGAAGATTTTTTAAATTATTAATTTATTATTACACAAAAGTGAAAAGTAATTGTATTATTTATATTAAGCTTCAGGACAAACCAAAGCTCGAGGACATTCGTTGCTGGTGCCGGATCGTCCAAACTTCGTAACAATTTTAGCTTTAGTTAGAGATGCTACTGCCCGACTTCCTAATGGTGAAGGAACTCGAGCTGATATCTGTCAGTTACTGAAGGATTCGCAGTATATCATAGAACAAGACAATGATGAGAAGGAAGGATATCTCCATTCTGTGGTATCAGGAGCGCTTGATAGATTACATTACGAGACCGATCCCTGTGTCAGATATTATCCTCGTCGAAAGGAATGGCTTTATCTTCATCGAGGACGATCTGAATCTGAATTTGGTTCGTTATCATCTATTTATTTATCTCAGTTATTTTATGTATTGTTTGTAAGTCAAATGTTCTGAAGCATTTAGAATTCTAATATATTCATGTAATTAGGTCAAGATATTCTTTTTATCTCTTGTAGAAATGGTTCACCAACAATTACAAGGTATTGCGAAGAATAAGAAAAGTGTTGGCAATACATCGCGAAATAAAGTAGTGCAACCAGTCCTTAAATCAACTAATATAAATAAAGAACAAACTTCGAATACCAAAGAAGTTATTCTCAAGAAAGAAAGGCGAATGACAACTATATCTACGCAACCTGTTATATCTAAGTAAAAATCTCATTTTTATTTGAAAATTATACATTTGAAAAAAATAAACATTTATATTTATTATATTTTTCATAGAAAAGAGCAGCGTAAAACTGAAGAGAAAATTGTCACTGACCAACCTATTTCTACTGAACATTCCATTAACACTAGTGTAGAAATGGCAGTTAACACAATAACATCAGCGATTTCTACTGTTGACACTCCCGTTTCTGTTGCATCGATCGTGACTTCTTCGGCTACGGTCACAAATGTAGTAAGCACAGAACGAGATAACATTGCGATGGACACGAAATCGCAACTCACTCCGATAACGATGGTAAAAAAAGCATCTACTGGAGGGAAACCAATCGCTGTTCTCAAGACAAACGCTGCTCAAAGTCTATTGCAATCGAATCAACATAATTTTCCGCATCACCAAATTCAAGTATCAACGTCTGCTGGCCTGCAAACCATTCGTTTATCTGGACATTCTGTGTTGCAATCTGCACAGCAATCTGTTTCAACTAGTAATAGTTCTAACGTGGTAAATGGAACTACAACAAATTTAACGACGATATTACCGTCTACAAAAACGCAAAATCAGTCACAACAGCAATCAACTATAGTAACAAATCAAGCAGGGAAAAGTATTTTACAAACTACTAATATAAAACAACAATCACAACAGCAGCAACAACAGCAACAGCAGCATGTTTTGCCAGGCAAAACTCTCTTGGCATCACAGATTAAATTAGTTAGCTCAAGTCAAATTAAATCATTACTCACGAGCCACGGTCTTCAAGGACAAACTATATTTATCAAACAATCCTCACCATCGAGCAATCAATCGCAACAGCAACAATTACAACAGCAGCAGCAGCAACAACAACAACAGCAATTGAAGGTATTTGCATGCAAACATTTTTTATAATAAACGTAATAAAAATGTTCATTATTTGCTTCTATTTAAATATTATTCCGATCTCAGCAACAACAACTCCAACAACAACGAGTCACGGCTAACCAACAACAACCTATACAACAAACTCCAGGAATGCAACGCATAATAGCACAAATTGGAGGAAAACCGATTGCTGTACAAATACAACAATCACCTCATCATCATCAACAGCAACAACAACAACAACAGCAGCAGCAGCAACAAAAGATACTTGCGAAAGTGTTAACGAATAGCGGCGGCGGACAGATTATTTCTGTCGAAAGTTTACTAGCGCAGAAAGGCTTAAAATTGGCTACTGCTACCGGTCACGCTGCTCAGCTTAACAGGCAAGGCAAACAGGTCATACAGGCTCAATATCAAGTAAGTACTTTGTACATAGTAAATTTATTTATTGATTAGGCTGAACCCATGATAATAACATTACAATTGTATTGAGATTATAAAAATGTTGGTATGGTAAATGGAAGTATAATAGCGATAAAATATTAGTATTGATAATAACAATAATATAAATGTAAAAACAAAATTGCGTATTTAAATTATATATATATATATATATATAAAGTAACTGAAAATTTCAATCACAGTTTTAGACTTAAATTTTAAACAAAGTCCCTGTAAAAATATTTGTGCATAAAAGAGCAATTTGAAAATTTCTTTTTATTAGAATATCAAAAGTCTTATTAATAAAAAGAATGGGAATCATAATATCTTCGTTGATTAAATTAGAATAAGTAAATATGATAAGATTTTCTCTGTTTTAATAATATTACATAAATATCTGTAGGTAGTGCCGCAAGCGCAAGCGTCTTCTAGTCAATCAAAGATAATAGCAGTTAGCACGCAACATCAGCAATCTCAGCCGCAACAGGCTCAAACTGTCCGAATGGTTACTGCTCAGCTCGCAGGAAAACCTATTGTGTTAGCGAGCAGTAACAAAAACGTTGGAGTTGCAGTTAGCACCAGTGGTGGAAATGTAGTATTAGGCAAGCAACCAGCCTCTCAGCAGCAGCAGCAGCAACAGCAGCAGCAGCAAACACAGCAACCGATAATCTTGCCAAGTCAGCTGCTCAACATCAAAACGTTGCACGGGCTCAAAGTAATTCCCACGCCAACCGGATTGAAAACCGCAGGTGGAGCTGTGTATGCTCGAGTTATCGCCCCTACGACGATAGCTTCCACACAGGCTACCTCAAATCAACAACAGACTCTTCAAGCACAATCACCGAGAACCACTTCGTACGGCGCACCTTGACAGAATTGATATTGTTTATATATGTTTATACTTAATTTGCTTGGCACCATTTCTTTGATTGTCGCATATTAATTAAAATTTTTTAACTGATGTCTCCTTGTACGTATGTATGTACATACACGCGTGCGCATATATATATATATGTATATGTATACACAAAATGACTCACTCGATTTATATATCGCGTGGTTACATGTATATATACAAATGTGTGTACGTATGTGCGTGTGCATGTGTGTGTCTTAGTGCGTGTGTGCGTGCGTGCGTGTAAATATATTTACGCATATATATAAATACATGTTTCAAAAAAGCGAGCATGTACAAGGAAAGATGATATAATTACTCAAATTGCACTTAAATTCAATAAAAGTAGAATTATATCGAATAAACTTATAAAAGAACATATAATGAAAATATATGCGAGTTTCAAAAAATTAATGCTCACAAATTAACTAAAACTGAATTCCCTTGTACTTATGTTATTCAATTTGGACCTGTATAGCAATAGTATTCATGCAAATGCATCGTCTGAATAATTTTTCCAGATATTTGTTCAATATATAACGAGCTCGAAAATATTTCCTGATAATTATCTTGTATGGCTAATAGAAAATACACATGCCGAATTTTTGAAAATCATCAAGTAGAAAAGATAATCGAATAATTCGATTTATTTATATATAAACTCTGCATGATATATATAATTAAAACTATTTTATCACATATTTAGAAATGTATTGTGAAATATAAAGTTAGCATATAAATAAACTCGCATCTACAATATTAAATTTTTCAACCTGTAGATATCAGAAAATGACATATTGAATAAATGGTCAATGTTCATATCAAAATAGATCATGGTTTTATATATTAAATTGTAGGAGTATTAACTTATTTTAATTTATAGTGTATCAAAATCTATCCAATTAGATTATGAAATAGCTAATTTAATTATATGTATTAATAGAGATTAATATTATCTATAAAATCAATAAACAGGGAAATAATGTTATTTCTAACTTTAATTAGAAATATTATCTTTCAAAATTCTCGTGGAAATTTGATAGATTGAAAATCAATGTTATAGTAAAAAATTTTTAATTTTTTATATTACATGCTTTGATTCCCTATTACATCCAAATAGTTCTTAATTCTACTATATAATAGACTATGTGATATATTATAAAAGATAATTAAATTGTATTATGATTTTACATATATATATATATATATATATAATTTTTATTGCACAAAATTCTCGCCAAGAGAAGGTTGACCCAAAATTCAAAAATAATTGTGTGTGTAATAAGCCAAGAATAGATCTTTTTTGGTTTATCTTGATTTATCTTGTATATATATTCATATATTAGTAATATTTACCAATATATGATAGAAAACCAGAACGATAAAACTTCTCTATGAAATAAAGACGGTAAAAATGGTCAAAATAGATATATATTCCAGAAACATTCAGATAGTTGCATACTCGTATGTATTCACATGATACAGCAGTCTTGCTGCGAATCTACTCCCGGTGGAAATGGAAGAGTCGGATTGCCCTCGGAATCGAACTGAAAAAGTGAGCACTGTTCGCCGATGAGATCGTCAGGCGCTTGACCATAATTTTGCATTTCCGTCATAAGCTTCAAAACACATTCAAATCGACGTTGCTTGACATCTTCTGCGTCGTCATCCTTTTCCTTTTCCAATTCGATACACACCTTAGACAAAATATAAACACATTGATCGTAAAGCTTCAGCATAAATTTATTTCATTATGAACATACCTTTTGCATTAATTCCGATTGTTTCGTATACCTCTGCAAATCAGAAGGGTTCAGTGTTGCTTTATGCTCCTCTAACCACGCTGGATATTTATCTGACAGTTCTTTCAATGATGGATAAAGAATCTCTTTCGACAAGAGATGTTCCATCATTCCTTGCATAAACGGTAATATGTCACCAGTATCACCATCGAGAGATGTTTGCCCAAGCATAGCTGTCACATCAGCTTCATTCTAAAATATATTTCATCTATTTTTATCACATTCAAATTCTTAGGAAGATGAATGAAAAATAACATTCTTACTTATTCACTTCTATAATTAATTTAAGATATAATAAATTTTACACAAGGTGAACTTGGTATAAACGTTATTGCCAAAATAATTAGTGTCAATTATGATCTTATTTTTAAGCATTATTGATACACATGTACCATATTATAAAAATTATATACTGTTACCTGTAAATTTTCAGAATTTGCAGTTAAATCCTTTAAAACTTGTGAAATGGCAGACTGAAAGTCTGCATTCATGTCTTTCTCATCTGCTGCATTACTGGCAGACGTGTGTCCAAGATTCTGTAAAGCAGCCCCCAGTTCGCTATCTCCTAATAACCAATTATAGCAATACACAATTTTTTTCACCTTTCTTGCATATTTTTTATTATCTCACCGTTTTGTAATAAAGTTTGCAAATTTTTTTCAAACTGATCTGCCGTTTGTTTGAGAAAATCTTCTGTCCATCTGTCTTCAGATATTTCATGCTTATCTGTTTGCTTTTGTGAATCCACTGTATTTGTATCATTGCCCTTTTCGACATTTGATATAGATACTTTATCGAAATCTTGTAGAGCACCTAAGAGATAATGAGATCTATAATTAAAAATACGTAATAACAAATAAAACTAAATTAACATATAATAAATTTTATATTAAATTACAATTAATTATAATATAATTATAAATTATTATATAAATTATAATGTAATTATATGTTGAAATATTTAATCGATATATTACCAGTTTAACAATATTTATAACTTATTTATAGAATAAACATAAAGCTAAATACATTTTTTTAATGTTAGAAATATTAAGAAATTTATTAAAAATTATGAAACAGTTTGTTATATAACTATGACTCATAATTTTTTTTTTTTATTGACTATAGAATCAAATTTATGACATCAAACTCCAAGCAAGGTTAGACCACAATTTTCTAAATAAAGTATACTTACTATCCAATAAATCATTCAATTCTTGTTCTTCTTTCTCAGGTTTTGTTTGTTCGACACTGTCCGTCATATTGACGTAATTATATCTTATTAATTTACAAAAACAAATTTCTCTTCCGTATATACGCAAATGTTTCTCTTATTGATGATATCCAAGTCACCGATGGAAAATGTAACACAATATAATAATCTAGATTTATATGCAAAGACGAATTTTGATTTCAGACTAAAAAATTAAATATAAAAATGATAAAAATAAAAATGCTTAGTAATTGTTATTTATACGCATATTTAAGGATCGGTAAAAATCTGTACCAACAGATTTCTTTATAGTAGAGTAGACAGCAGTAGACAGTACACTCATGCTCAGTACACTTCTTTGACTAAAGCCTAGAGCTATGAAGACTAATGGCTCCTGCACACTGAACGCCGGAAACGTTTGCCGCACGGCTCGAGAGCCAATCAAAGTTGGATGGAGTTTAACTTTTTTCGCTTGGCAGAAGATTTGATTGGCTATCGAGCTAACTTCCACCGCGCTGCAAGCGTTTCCGCATTCAGTGTGCAGAAACCATAAATGGATGCATTCAGGATGCCTTGACATGTAGTGCGTTCGAAAATAGGTTCGGCTCATGGAGATAAGCATAAAGGCCATATACGTAGTGTATGTACAAATTTCCGTAATTGACTATGAATTGCTATGAATACGGGTCTAAGGTTAGGAAACCTGTTTGTTAATTTAATATTTTTTAGTGGTAAACGATAATTTTTTTGTTTACATCTTGTTCTCATCATAAAAATAGAATACTCTAAACTGAACATTTACCAATGTCTAATTATCAATAACTTATTATACTTTTACTCCTTGACTTTAGATAAAATTTGTTCCTAAGAACAATGGATGAAGTATATAAACTTTACGAGCGTCAAGCATCACCAAAGATTTGCATAAATGATTACTTTCAAGAATATAGTGAACTAATCAAATCGTCGATGTGTCACGAAGTTGGCAAACAAGATGATGAAAAAATTTTTGAACTTATGGATACTGATCTGTCACAAGCAAGAATACTTTTAATAAAACATTATTGCAGGTATCTTATTTATTATGATGTATAATAAATGATACTGTATTTTCCAATGAAAATGAATATTCTTATATGTTATGTCAATGTCAATTTTAGCATCGATAATTTAACATTACCAATAGAGGCTGTCAGAGCAGAAGAACAAGAGAAACAAGGCTATGTTATCAAGCCTGAAACAATCGCAGATAATGTCCCATTGGAAACAATTAAAGTATTAAAGATTTTTGCTAAGGAGCCTTTAAAAATATTAAGAAATCAAAATGGCATTCCTATTGTAAGTAATTACTTTTGAGAAAGTTACATTAAGATATGCAGAATAATGAAAAGATTTACTAAAATCGAGTTAAACTATGATTGTTATGATTAATTTGTCATTGTATTACTTATCCACAATTGCTATGATACATCTAAGCATTGTGATAATGAAATTGTTTCTTTCTAGAAATATGATGAACCAAAATCAGTTGATAATAATTCTATAAAGCCTGGTGAGGAATTTTTAGTTTATATTAGGGTGTATGAACCATTTAAAAGCCATCCCCGTTCTCGTAATCATAAAGCACCTATTCCGATTCTCAAGCTCAAAAATATTATATCGATACTGGGATGCCAGACTCTTTATGAATTACGTCGGAAAATAATGTGCCAATCTGATTTGTCGATTACAAAGGAAATTAGTGAAGAACCCAATCAAAAACCTGGACCATTGGCAAAAGTAACTGTTATTTCAGTTTAAGACTATCCATTTTATAACCTGATCCATATATTCGTGTAGAAATTAATTGCGTTTTATTTACTACTGTAGGATGTTTATCAATCAGGATTCTTTTATATTGAAGATACATTTTATAACGATACTAGTATGCCAAGTAATATTGATTATAGTAAAATTATATTGGAATGGGCAGCAGCTCGTGATATAGGCCCATTTAAAACCGCCACTATGGACGCCCAGATAAATTCTCTTTGTACAAAGTTTGGCTTTCCATGGGTGTACCAGCATCAGGGATCCTGCGAACACTTGATTGTATTAACTGATGCCAGGTAACTCTTATTAACATTAATTCAACTATATAGGGCCAGTTTTCCCAACTTCTTAATAAACTGATTAATCATTAAATCATACCTCTGTCTTTGTTTTATCTTCAAATTAGACAAGTTCAAACATATTATTTAACTATTAGCTTACTAATGTCCATTTTTACCAATGCAGATTAACTTTAATCTCGGTTTTACTTACTTTTCATCTTTTTCTAATTCTTAGGACTAAAAAAAGATAGAAAGTAAATTAAACTGAGATTAAAAATTTAATCTGGATTAGTAGAAATGGATATAAGAAGTTAGAAAAACAGGCCCATTATGTGAGAAAGATCTAATATAAAACTTTAATGATCCTTTTATAATTACTGTCGGAAACAACAAATCATAATAAAGAAATAAAAGCGATATTGCCACAAAACTATATTTGCGTTATTGATGAACAAAACATATTACTTAATATTCGAATTATATTAACGAATCAATTATTTTTGTCACAGATTGGTAACTGTAGACGATGTATTGGTATCATCTGTTTATCCAAGAATAGAAAGAATAAGGCCCGTTTTTGGAAAATACTGCATTTATTGTGGAATATTTAACGTGCATTGGATTGTAACGGAACACGAAAGGATACCGCATGACATAAGTTACTTTTGTAATAAATGTTTTATATCTTATAATTATGTTGATGGTAAAAAAGTCGGAAATTTCAAAGCATACAGTTATCCTTGTATATCGGAATTAATGTCAATAATAAAACCTAAAAGGAGTTAGATAAGAATTAGAAAAGACCTTAAATTTTAACAGAGTTTTATAATTAGTAATAAAATTATTTTATTGATGCTTTTAACGTATACAATTTTTGTAAATTTTCCTTTGCACTGTATAAATCTGGCTTTAATTGCAACGCTTTCTTATACATCTCCTCTGCTGCATTTAATTTATTCCAACGATGGTACAAGACACCTAAATGAAATATTTCTAATTTTATATATTTTTAATCATTCATACCTGATATCTAAGTATACATATGTATATAAATATTTCATGCCAAATAGGCCATATTTTTTCTCAGTGTCAGCAAATTTAGTAAATTCAAGAAGTTTCTTGAAAGTTGAGTTTTAATTTGAGAAGGTTTGCTTATCCAAGAAAACGCAAGTTGAATTCTTAATAAATTAATAATAAAATACAGAAGAATTTAATATAATTCTCTCAGTACTCAATGATACAAATTATATATCAAATCTCTACGTTCTTAAACTTTTCTGACATTGATAAGAAAAGATTGTCAAAATATTCCCTATGCATTTCTCGATATACCTAAGTTAGCATAGATCATAGGAGCCGTAGGATCTCTTGATATCGCCTGCTTGAATTGGAATTCGGCATCCTCGTATTTTCCCTTTTTTCCCAAAATGTTAGCAATATTGAAATAGATAGAAGCATGATTCGGAATAAATTTCAAAGATTCATATGCCACTTTCAATGCCTCTTCTGTCCTATCTAAAAATACACAATTATATCAATCGGATATCTCTTAAAAATGTTTTTTTTACGCTATAATAACTAATATAAAGAAAAAGACGTAGTATTAATTTAAATAAACACAAACCTAAATCATCTAATAGTAGTATCATATTTGTCCATGCTCGCTTATGCATGGGTTTTTGCTTAGTCGCATTTATCCAAGCTTTCAACGCCTTGTCATATTGTTTTTGTTCCAGATACTATCATAAATTTCAAACTAAATTACAATATTCTCGAAAATAGATTAAAATTATACTTTATCATTATATAATACTCACTAACACGCCTAGATTATAATAACAATCTGGATAATTTGATCGGTATTGCAGAGCCATAAAATAGCTTGCTTCTGATTCTTGATACTGTTTCAATGCTGACTGAACTATACCTAGATTCATCCATGCCGTAGAAAAATCCTTCCTAAAATTCATAAATTTTGTAAGAGATACTGTATATCAATATATTTATAATATACGTCTATTTTATAATTTATCAGAAACAAAAAAGAAAGATTAAATACATATACAGGATTTGATACAATCTCTCATTATGATACAAATAAATAAAACATAAGTAGATACAACTGTTCATTTTATGATATTTAATGGAACTTACTGTAAACTAACAGCTTGTTTAAACAAATTTACAGCTTCCAAAAACTGCCCGTCGTCTTTGAATAAATTGCCAAGATTGTTCATAGCTTGAGCATATTTCGGATTTAATCTGCATAGCATAAAGAACACGCACATATAACACGATAAAATTTCTTAAAAAAAAAAAAATAAGATCTTGCATATTGTATACAGTACTGTAAAGCTTTTTGATATTCCAATTTGGCGAGATTAATATTTCCTGCGTCTGCAGCATTTTTCGCGATATTGTAATGTACTTTTGCGTTCAAAGGGCAGACATCTAATGCCGATTGAAATAGCAGTCTTTCATTTCTCCATTGATTACTCCTTATCCAAGAACGTACGAATAGTAATACTATAAGTATTACATATGCCAGCAACGACGTCTTAGGCAAGGAAAATCGGGCAGATAGTTTCTGCAAACCGATAACGACCAGCAAGCAATATCCTGCCGAAGGAATATACAACACTCTCTCTGCCAAAACAAATCCGACATTGAAAAAAATATTACTAGCTGGCAAAAATGGACAGATCAACATTGTAAGACCCATAATAACATATCTGCAAAAGTTTGAACATTTTATATTACATATACACATATATATTTTTTCTGATTTTTAAATTTTAGGATTACCTTAAAGTCTTGTCCTTACGAGAGATAAACGTGTACATAATTAATGTTCCAAATATGAGCCAGAAAATAATGATCACCAAAATTCTGTAGTCACAGCTGGTAATCAGAGATATGCAACCCATTGACCAGTCAAAACAGAGCCATACGGGGCATATGAGTAACCACATATTCAGACAATAGATATAGTTATAATTGAGTATACGAAGCCATATATTATTCATAAAAGATGCTGGATTATCTACCGATTGAAATTTTGGAGTAGAAAACCCCATAACACTGAATCTTAGAAGCAAAAGTATTATTGCAATGAAAACGAGTACGGCGAGTCGTAATAAGATCTTTCTATGCTTAATAAAATTATTTAAACTTTTATCAGTGTGTTTTAATGAGAGAAAATTAATTATATCAATCGGATATATTTTGTTCACAATAACTATATCGTATATTGCACAAATGCCCTAAAAGACAAAAACAAGTATCCTTTACAGTTATATAAAAAAAATATTTAAATTTACGAGCAGTTTTGATACTTACAA
This sequence comes from Tetramorium simillimum, assembly GCA_011636635.1. Lineage (NCBI taxonomy): Eukaryota > Metazoa > Arthropoda > Insecta > Hymenoptera > Formicidae > Tetramorium > Tetramorium simillimum. The sequence continues at coordinate 1,983 of VBVQ01002031.1, read as the reverse complement.
TGGCAGTAATTCCAGTTTCTTTACATAACATTGCCACAGTAATGCAAATAGCAAAACTAGACATGGCAATCCATATGTGTATTATATTCTTTGCATATATCATATGACTATATAACAAGATCGATAGCCACGTAAACAAACTGCATAATAATTCAGCACGCCCAACAATTCCAGATACCTGATACAGAAAAATACAATTATAATGTTGAGATATAAATACATAATAATAATAATAATAATAATGTACTTGTAATTACAGCTTCTGTATGAATAGGATGAACCGCAAACAGAGCTGTAGCATAAAACGAAGTGTTCCATCCTTCCGGCCCCAAAAATATGTTGTATACAAATAAAGTCAATAAACAAATCATACTGTGCAATATTATATTTACTATATGATGGTCTTGTGAAACCAATTCTTGTCGTAACCAAAATTGTAATCTGCAGGGATAAAAAAAAGAAAATTAATTTCTATACAACATTTTAGCAAGCACATTTATTATTACATGTATCTGTGGTCACACTTTGTTATTTTTTTTTTTTTACCTGAAACTAAGGATGGTGAGAGGTCTGTATGATTTGTGGCTTTGTCTATGGGACAACTTGGTTCCCCAAAAGTCATTTTGGAATATATCCCACAACGGTGAGTCGCGTACATCGTTATTATTAACGATAGCCTCGGTATCGTCAAAAACAAAGTCTCCGTCATAACTGTTAACAAAACAAAGTGACAAAATCACAATTATCCAAGCAGAAAGTGATGACGGTATGGCTGAAAATTTATAAAATGTTTTATTTAAAAAATGTTCATTCTCATGTGTATACTAATAACATAATTCAAGTATGTTAAGTAATAATTCACCTGGTAAATGAGTCGCTATTTTATTTCTCATGATATCTTAAATGAAAAACAGATTATTCCCTCTCTTCCCATGAAGAGATCCAGGCTAAGGCCCATATTCATAGATAGAGTGCTGGTACACAGGGGTGCATAAATGAGGTCCTTTTTCAGTGTAGCTAGTGCAGATAAACGCAGCATCTCAAGATCTCCCATTGGAGGACTCAAATTCAAAGACCAATAGAAGGCCTAGAGTTGGTGCTCTTATCTACACCGAAAAAGGACTTTTCATTAATGTTCCCTGTACAACAGTTGAGTAATTCGGCCTATTAGCCCGATTTTATGTCTTTCTATTCTTGTTTTGCGTTTACCCTACGTTCGTTTTCTTCCGTCTGCGTTCGTTTTCCCCACTGGGAGCATATACTATACTAAAAATCTATAGGGTACATTACGTATATTATAGATTTTTAATATAGTACATGTTCCCAGTGGAAGAAAACGAACGCAGGCGGAGTGTGTCTCCACAGGCTCACTGGCGCCTCTAACGGCTAAAAGTGGCAGGCGCCTTCCCCATATGTCCGCGGTTATAGTTTGCAGTCGTAGCTGCTGCATAGTCCGTGTCAGTCCGCGCCCGTGTGCCGTTCGTTTACGTCGTGTCTGTGGCCCGTGCGTTCTACGCGCCGAGGTATATCCGTCGAGCCGGAAGCTCGCGACGCGACGTACAGCGCAGTACGGCGCAGCGCAGCGCAACACGCGTACGCGTTGCTGACACCTGAACCGGGTGCTCACTCGCTCGAGCGCGCGCGCGCGCGCGCTCGCTCCGTTCGTCCGTTCGTAGGCAGGCAGACAGCAAGCGAAGCAATTTCCGCTTTACTACGAGCGTCGTCGCTCTACGGGGAGGCCCGCGTTCGCGCGCGCCGCGTTCCAGGCCACTGTACGCGTACGTACCGCTTGTAAACCGTACGGCGGGGCGCCTCGCCTCGCCTCGCCTCGGCACGGCAAGCGGCCTGGCGATTATGCGCCTCGGGTACGCGCCGCGCGTCCCGACGGGAATCGTCGTCGCGCGCGAATCCCGCGAGCCGCCGCACGACGGTCGCGTCCCGGCGAGATAAATCCGCCGTTTCCCCTCTCCTCTCTCCTTTCCT